>JAODAL010039129.1:0-38354 GCA_025379985.1 Phyllomedusa bahiana
GACTTTTTTTTTCAAAATGCTTTTTGGGAAAAAAAAGAAAAAGGGCCCCCTCTGAACTGGATTTTTCCCATGGGGAAAAAAAAAAGGGGGGAAATTTTTTTGACCTAAAAAAGGGTTTTTCCCTACATAGTTACATAAATTTTTTTTAAGGCCCCAAAAAAAAAGGGCAAGACGTAACCCTCCAATTTTTACCCGCTATGCAAAAGGGGTTTTTATCCAGAGGAAAAGGGAAAAAAACCCCCCAAAGGTTTTAAAACCCCAATTTTTTCCTCCCCTTTTAAGGGAAAAAATTCCCTTTTTCCCACCTCCCAAAACTGGAATCAAAAAAAACCCCGGAAAAAATTTAAACCCCTTTTTTGGAAATTTTCCCAGACACTAAAAACCTTTTTTTTATATTTTTACGCTCCAGAAATTCCCTCCTTAAAACCAATTTTTTGGAAAAGCCCCCTTAAATTTAAAAAATTTACCCCTGACAAAAATTTTCCCCCCCCTGGCAAGAATTCCCAAAAAGTCCCCCCAAATCCCCCCTTTGGCCCCCTTTTTTCACACGGGCTTTTAAAAGGGGGGGTATTTTCAGTCCCTAATTTTAAACCGCGCCAAGTGGGGCCCAAATTTCGGGGCCCAAAACGGCCCATTTTCCCCTTAACGGGGGAAAAATTTACAGTTTTTTTCCCCCCCAAAAGAGAACATGGGTTAACCCTTCCCCCCCTCCCTGGGAAACCCCCGGGGGGGGAAATAAATTTTAAAATGTTGAAAAATTTCTTTGCCGCAAATACGCCCCCCCGCAAACAAATTTAAAATCTTGGGCCGGGAAAATGGGGCCCCCCCCTGCTTTAAACCCCCCCCCCCTCCCCGCCCCCCGGGGCACAGGGGGGGGGGGGGGGGGTTAAAAGCGGGCATAATTTACGCCCCCGCAAATACAACCCTTGGGGAAACCTTAAACCTTACAGTGGGGAAAATTTTCCCCTTTTAATTTTTATGTAGAAACTTTTTTTTTTTCCCAAGGAAATTTAAGGAAAAGCCCCCTTTTTTCCCCATATACAGCCCCCGGGAAAAAATATAAAATTGGGGGAGATTCCCCTATATTGATCTTTTTTTAAGTAAAATTTTAAAAATATTTTTTTAAAAAAAGGGGCCCCCCCGGGAAACCCTCTTTTTTTCCCTTAAAATAAAATAACCCAATCTTGCCAATTCCTTTTTTTGGAAATGGTTTGTTCCCCCCATTCCCCCCCCCCTTTTTTTAAATTTTTTTGTTTCCCGCCCCCTTTTTACCTGTTTTTTAAGCTTTTACAAAAGGGCCTTTTCCCGTGGGAACCCGGGCCCAAAACTGTAAAAACAATTTTTCCCTGGTTTTGGGGCCCAACCAGTAAAAATTTTATAATTGGGGGGAAAAATGTTCCCCATCATGTGCCTCTAATTTCCCCCTTTTTAATATAAACCCCATGAACCTATTAAACCCTTTTCAGCCTGCTGCCCGAAAATTTTTGGGTGCCCCACAGTTTTTTGGTTTTTTCTTTTTCCCCCCTAGATTCCCAAATCCCCCCAAGGGCAAAATTTCCCCCGTGGTTTTTTTTCCCCTTTAAAAAATTTTTAATCATGTAATGGATTTTTTTTCCCCCCCCCAAAAGGGCATAACCTTTTCATTTTATCTTAAAATTTAAAACCCCAAACGCCATTTCCCGCCCCCGGCCCTTTCCCAACCTTTTTCCAGATTTCCCCTTTTTTTAATAACACATTAAACCTTTTATTGTGTTTTATTTCTTTTTCAAAAGCCTTTTTATCCGTCGGGAAAGATCCATATTCCCCAACTGTGGGAAAACCGTGTAAGGGTCTTAAAAAAAAATGTTTTTAAATAAAAGGAAAAGGGCCCCCCAATTTCTGACCCTTTGTGGTACCCCACTATTTAAAAGTGATTTTCCCGTCCGAGTTTTGTACCTTTTTTTTACCCAACCCCTTTTTTTTTTTTTATCAGGGAGCCCGTTTCTTTACCCACTTTTCCAAAACATTTTCCCCCCCCGCCCCCCGCATTCTCATTTTTTTTTTACCACCTTTTTAGTGGCCCCCCGTACAAAATTTTCCCTTTAAAAAAATCTAGAATATAGACATCCAGTGGGGGGCCCCCCCGATCCCGTCCCCAAGGGAAATGACTTCCCCCTAGAAAACTGATAGAATTTTTTCCCCCCCCGAAAAGGAAACCGGGTCCTTCCCTAAACCCAGCGGGAAAGGGGTTTTTTACAAATTTATTTTCCCGGAGAACTCCCCCGGAAAAGTACTCTGGGAAAAAACCCCCCCAAACAATTTTTTCCTACAACAAGGTTTAAACTTAACCCCGGGCCAAAATTTTTTCCCCGGATCACTTTTTTTGGGCCCCTTTTTGAATTAAATTGGGACCACCTTTTCTAAGCCCCCCAATCCCCCTTTTGGACCCCAAACCCCCTTTTTTAGAACAGTCCCAAAAAAAATTAAAAAAATAGGGGGGCCCATCCCCATGAAAACCCCCCTTAACTCCCCCTTTGGGGCCCCCCGTTTTGGGGGTAAAAAGCCCCCCCCTGGACCTGGAATTTTTTTTCCCCCCCCCAATTTTTTTTTCTTCCTAAGGCGGGGCTGCACTTCTTCCCCGGGTTAAAAACCAAAACCTTTTTAAAAAATTGGGGGGTTTTACCCATCCCCTTTTCAAAAGAAAAAACTCAAACCTCCTCCGGGAAAAAAAACAGGGAAGGGGAAAATTTGTTTTTAGGTTTTTTTTTTTTCTTTTTTTCCCCCCCTCCCCTCCCAAAATGTTCCCCCCTCATTAAATTTTTTTTTTTTTAAAGGGCCCAAAAATTTTTTCCTTTTTTTTAAACTTTTTTCTATTTATAAAATTTAAAAAAAATTTTTGGGGGTTTGTTTTTTCCTTTTTTCCCATTGCAATAAAGTTTTTCCCGTCCCCCCCAGCTTTTTCTTTCCTTTAAACCTTTTTTTTTTTACCAAAAACTTTTAAATTTTTTTTTCCCCAAAATCCTTTCCCTTTCCCCTCTTCACTGCCTTCCCCGTTTTTAATAAAATGAAACCCCCTTTAAATTTTTTTTTTTTTTTTTTTTAATTTTTCCCCCCTTTTTTCCTTCTGT
This sequence comes from Phyllomedusa bahiana, assembly GCA_025379985.1. NCBI lineage: Eukaryota > Metazoa > Chordata > Amphibia > Anura > Hylidae > Phyllomedusa > Phyllomedusa bahiana. Next base: position 3,108 of record JAODAL010039129.1, read on the forward strand.
TTTATCCCCCATTTTTTTTTTTTGTTCCTGTTTTTTTAATTTTTTTTTACCCTAAGGTTATTTACCCCTCAACCCGGGGCGCCTAAGATGTTTTTTTAAAAAAATCTTTTTATTTATTTTTTGGGTTTTGCCTTTTTTTTTAAAACACCTTTTCCCCCCCGTCCCCCAAAACAGTTTAGGCTCCCTAAGCAGGGAAAATTTTAAACCTTTTCCCCAAATTTTAGGGGGTTTTTTTGGGTTTCCCTTTACAAAGACCTTCCCATTTTAAAAAATAAATGGAAAATTTTTTTTTTTTTATATTATTGGGCACTATCCCTAGGTTCCCCCCCCCCCCCCCCCTAATTTGGTTTTTACTCCCCCCGTGAGGTTTTAAATTTTTCCAATTTTTTAAAAAAACTAAAGGGCCCCTTTTTTTTCCTTTTCCCCCCCGGGTTTTCCCCGCACCATTTTTTTAAAAAGGGAATTATCTTTTTTGTTTTTTAACAAAAACCCCTGTTTTTTCCTTTTTTTAGAGCTACAGGTTTTTTTAGGGTTCCCCCTTTTTCGGGGGAGGTTTTTAAAAATTCCCCAAAAAAACAACCTCATTCTGATTAGATTCCCCAATTTTATTTGCCCAGGAAAAAAAATATCCCTTTTCCCCAGGGTTCTGTTTAAATTTTTTTTAGGCCCTTAAAAAGCAAAAACCCCAAATTAAAAAATTTTAAATTAAATGTTAAATTTTTCCCCCCCCATAATTTTTCCCCTAGGAAAATTCCCCCTGTTTTTTTTAAATACCTGTACCTATAACCTTCCCCCCATGTTTTTTGGCCTTTTCAGACCGGAAAATTTTAAAATAGAGAACCCGACACCTCCCCCCCCTTTCCCCCGTTTTTTCGGGCCCCTCTAAAAAAACCCTTTTTCCCTCAAGTTTTTTTTTCCCCAAACCCCGTCCCCTTAAACCCTTTTTCAATTCCCCGCCCCTGTTTCCCCCCCGGTTTTTTTCCCCCTTTTGTCCCCCCTTTTTTTTTCTTCAGCAATTAATAAATTTCCCCCATTTTAAAATTTTTTTTTTGTTTGGGCAAAAAACCTTCCCCGGGATTGGGGGCCCCCATGCAAATTTTTTAAAATTTTTTCCCGGTTTTTTTTTTTCTTTTTCCCCCCCTATTCCCTTTTTTTAAATATTGCTACCCTTTCCCCCCCCACCCCCTAAACCCCCCCAAATTTAAATTTCTAATTCCCCCCCTCTCATCTTTCAAATATTTTTTCCCCGGGATAAATGTTTAGTTTCCCCCCCCCCCCCAGTCCCTATTTTTTAAAAAATTCCCCCCCAAACCTTTTCCCAGCCAATTTTTTTTCCCCCCCCCAAAACACTTCAAAACCCCCCCAAAATTTAAGGTTTTCCCGACCCCTCCCCCACCCTAGAGGCCCCCGTAAAAACCAAGACAGAAGTCCCCCCCAGTTTTTCCAAAAACCCAAAACCCTTTTTTCCCCCAAAACCAATTTTTTTTTAGCCCCCTTATTCCCCCCCTCTCTAATCCCCCCTCCTTTCCTCCTGGTGGGGGCTCCTGGGGAAAAATAAAAAATTTTTTTAAAATATTACCCCCCCCTGGAGTCCCCTTGGCCCCTTTAACTTTTGCCCCTAAAGTCCCTGAAAAAACCCCCTTTTTTTTTTTAACCCCCCACCCCTACCCCTAACTTTGTCCCCTTTGTTTCCAATTTTGGACCATTAAAACTTGGGTTTTTTTTCACCACCCCCCCCAATCCCCTTTTTTTAATCTTTTTCATATAAGCCATGTTTTTTTTAAAAAAAACCCCTTTTTAATTTTTATTGTTTGGCACAAAAAACTAAAAAATTTTGAACAGAAAAAAAAAATTACCTTTTACCAAAAAAACTATCTGGGTAATTTAAATTTTTAACCTTGGGGAGTAACTTTTTTAAACTGATGGGGAAAAAAATTTTTAAAAAAAACTATAAATTGGGGAAAAGGCAGCCCCAATTTTTTTTTTTTTAAAGCATGAAAAAATAAAGGAAGGGCCCCTTAAACCCCCCACAAGCCCCCGTTTTTTTTTCTACCGAAAAGAGCCCCCAATTTTTTTTAAAAGTTACATTCCCCCTTTTTTTGTGGGAAAAAAAACTTTTTTTAAACGTATATTCCCATCCATGTGAAACCCGAGGGCTGTTTTTCCCTTTTTTTTTACACAAAGTGCTTTTAAAATTAGTAAGAAAGTTTTTTTTTTTTTCAAATTGGGGGGCCCTGAAAACCCGGGAGAAAAAAAAAGCAGTTTTTTGCCACTTTTTTAAAATTTGAGGCCTTTATTTTTTCAGTGTTCACCATACAAATTAAAAAAAACATGAAATCATGTGGGGTTTTTGGGACAATAACAATGATATAAATTTTATGTTTTTTTTTTTTTACTTCTACAAAAATTAAAAAAACGGTTTCTAAAATAGTTTTCAAAAATTTTTTTTTATTCGTCCATATTTCCCCACCCCCCATAACCCTTTTTTTTTTTCTTTTTACTTTTTGGAGGGTTATTTTAAGGGCTTTTTTTTCCCCGCAGGGAAAAAGAAAAATTGCAGGAAGAGTAAGAATGTTTTAATTGGTACCATTATGGGTTTCATATGATGCTTTAATCGTTTTTTATCAAGGTTTTTGTGAGGTGTTTTGAACAAAATACAGCAATCCTGGTAGTGTTCTTTACTTTTTATTTTTTACATCGGTCCATGTGCCGTATAAACGACATGTTAGCTTTACTCAGCAGGTCGATGCAAATACAGCGACACCCAATTTGTATTTTTTTTATGTGTTACTGCTTTTACACAATAAAAATAAATTTATTCAAAAAGGAAAACACGTATTTGCATCGCCATAGTCTGGGAGCCATTACTTTTTTTATTTTTTTTCGTGTATGGAGATTTGTATCAGCTTGATTTTTGCAGGATGAGTTGACGCATTTATTGGTATCATTTTTGGGGGACAAGGCTTTTTGACAACTTTTAAATAAGCCAAGGTGAAGAAAATACTGCAATCCTAAAAGTTTTTTATTTTTAACAGTGCTCACTGTTAAGTGACAAGTTAGTTTTACTCTGTGGGTCGATACTCAATTTATATAGTCTTTTTTTTATGTTGAAGTGCTTTAAAAAAAAAGTGTTTTTCCTGCGTAAAACAATATTTATGCATTGCTGGATTGAGAGTGAGGGTTAGGTTTGACATTAGGGTTAGATTCGCCCTGAGCCAACCCTACCGTGTGAGTTAGGGTTAGACTTGGAAGTAGGGTTAGTGTTGAAGTTAGGTTTAGGGTTTCAGTGAGGGTTAGGGCGCATCCACACGGTAGTGGACAAATACCGTCCAGTTTGCCTGCCGGTAAGTGTCCTGTTTTGCGGCCGTCCCCACGGCCGCGGGGGGCGGGGGGGGCGGCTTTTCTCCGCGATGAGCGGAGAAGAGCCCTCCACCCTCCCATTGAAAAGCACATCTTCCGCCCGGAAACCGGCAAAACCGTCCGACGGCAAAACCTGTGCAGTGGGGACTGCTGCACGGGTTTTCCATAGAGCACAACTGTGCTCATTTTCGGCCGGTTTTTTCAGGCGGTCTGGAAAAACGCAAACCTGCTTTAAAAACCGGGCCGAAAACCCGTTTCTGGAGACCATGGCCCTTAGACTTAGCAATTGGGGACTTTTTGTGGATTTTTCACAATAATTTGGAAAAGTGTCAATTTAAGTCAATTTGCTGAAATTATGGTCAAATTTGACTTTAACAGAACCAATTTTTAAAATACACTCAAAAAAATAATTACAACTCTAAACCCAAGTCTAATTTACTCATTTTAACCCCAATTCTAGACCTACTTCTAAGCGTCACTCTAACTCAAACCCCAACCTTAACTCTAATCCTTACCCTAACACGAACCTCTAGCCTAAATCAAACCCTAACCCAAATCTGAACCCTAATCCTAACTCTTCCTTCAACACTTACCCCAACTCAAGATAAATCCTAATGTAACGCTAACCTCCTGAATCCCAAATTTTGTGAGTATTTAGGCCAAACAGCTTTTAAACCAGAAAGCTACTCAAGCAACAGTAGGTAAAAGAGTGAATATTGTTCTGCCAGCAAAAGGGTTAAAATCTAGATATAAAGACTATTATGGGGATAATATTTCTACGCCGGAAGCATTTTCTTCTGGCCTTGAAAAAACGACATCGTGTAATGTGGGAACACAATGTCTTGGAAAAATGCAAACAATCGACCTTTAAAATTATTTGAAAATCCCAGGTTTTTTTCCTAATTAAAAATTTTTTTGATTTTACTTTTTATAAATTAACAGAGGACAGAAAACCCCAGAGCATTTTTACATTTTTTTCATTTTCCTGCTCACGGTAAGAAGGCATTTAAAGCATCCAATATAATACCACTTTACAAGAAATATATTTTTCAATCAAACAAAACCCCCTTCAGACCAAAACCCTTTTAGAGCGAAACAACACACTAAATTTCGTGATTTTCACCTCTGCACTGTGAAAGCTATAAGGCTCTGTCTACCGCACAAAAAAACACCTTTTTTTTTTCAGCTTTTTTTTTCGTTTTCTAAAAAACGCTAAAAAACGACGTAAAAAACTCCTAATAGACTTCATTGTAAAAAACCCGCGTCACATGAGCTTCTTTTTCTGCTCATTTTTTTTTTAAATGGTCGTATTTTTTCAACATGCTCTAAAAAACCCAGAACCGGGAGAAAAAATTTTCTACAGGATCTATTGTAAAGCGCCGGACCCTTTTGGGCCCTTTTTTTTTTCTCGTTTTTTTTCAGTTTTTTTTTGCCGCAATTTTTCAATGAAAAAACCCCCCGGAGACCCAAGGCCCCCCATAGTGGGGGGTTAATAAAAAATTATACCTTACACATTTTTTCATACAAATGTCTGATGTGTCCCCTTGTTTGTATCCTTTTTAATTTTTATTATTATTAAATACAATTAAATAAATTTTAGAGCGCCATTTAATCCAGGGCCTGTACATTCGAGGGGGGTTACATACATAAGTCAAACGATACAGTGATAAATTAATAAGACAAAAGGCACGACCCCGAGGGAAGAGGGCCCTAAACCCCCGAGGGCTTACAAACTACAAGGAGGGGGGAAAAAACAGGGGGTGGGGGGCAACATTTTTGGAGGAAGTAGGACAACAGGTTAGGAGTTATGGGCAAGCCTAAGAAATGGTTTTCAGTTTTCTTTTTGAAGGTGGTGAAAGGGGGGAGATCCTGATGTGTTGGGGGAGTGAGTTCCAGATGTGGGAAAGAGTGTGGGTAAAAAAAGACATCTTTTTGGGCCCCTAACGATTTTTGCGCAATTCAAATATTTTTTCCCTAAAAATACTTTTTTTTTTTGGATTTGGCACACAAATCCATTTTTTACGGATTTTGGGTGCTAAAAATCCTTTTCTTAACGTATTTTGGCACTAATAAAGTCCTCGCTTCGGGAGCCAAAAAAACGTTTTTTTTTACGGATTTTGCACCAGAATCCGTTTTTTTTTTACGGATTTTTGGTGCTAAAATCCTTTTCTTAACATATTTTTTTGATAATAAAGTTATCTTTATTCTTAAACCAAAAATACGTTTTTTTTTAACGATTTGGAAGCAAGAATCCTTTTTTTTACGATTTTGATACCAAAATCCCTTCTTAACATATTTACGCAAAATAAAGTTATCTCGCTTCTGGAAACTAAAAATACGTTATTTTTGCGGACTTTAGTGCCAGAATCCGCTTTTTTTTATGGATTTGGCACTAAAATCCTTTTTTTTTTTTTTTTGAGATTCCGTTTTTTTTTAGATCAATATCTTTAAAAATTTTGGCGCTAATAAAGTGATCTCGCTTTTGACACTAAAAATAGTTTTTTTTTTACGGAATTTGGCGCAATAATGCTTTTTCTTGGATTTTGGCGCTAAAATCCTTTTCTTTACAGATTTTGACGCTAATACAGTTATCTTGCTGTATGCAAAGATAATGTGGGTTTTTGTGGATTTTGGTGCAAGAATCTTGGTGCAAAATTTAATAAAGTAGTAGCACGCAGCAGCACACAATGGACAATCTGCTCAAAATGGCTTGGCTACAGTGATCTAAAGTAGTGACTACTTAACATGTTAACTCACCTGTAGGGTGTAGTTTACATCCAATGGCTTTTTTTTTGTGCAAACATTAAAAAGCAGAGCAAAGATGCAAACAAAAAACGCTCAAAAAAACAGACGTTTTTTTTCACTGCTTTGACAGCAGGACAGAAAACTCAGTTTTCATAAAATGTTTTTTAGTAATTCTTTTTTCAGGTCGCTTTTTGTCCACTGCAGTGTAGACATAGCCTAACTGTATTTTATTTTATTGAAGTCGCCTTGTATTTTGCAGTAAAATATTTTTTTTGCCTTCGATTTCGATACATCATCTGCTGTTACAGTCGCATCGGTCTAGTGGTGGGATATATTAAGCAGCAATTTTAAAAAAAGTAGGACTGTCTAAGTGACATTGTCAACAAGTGCCAAATTGTAAAGGCTAGATGACTGGGTCAGAGGACCTCCAAAACCGCAGGTCTTCTGGGGTGATTGGCACTTACCAAAAGCTGTTTAGAAACCAGCTATTAACTGGCAAAATGGTTATGGGGGCACATGGGTCACTACAGAGATGCTGCAGCACGGATTGTTAAAAAGTTAATGCTGGTTAGTATAGAAAAGTAGTAAGGCGGCAGTAAGTACACTTGGATTTCATTTGCTGCTGTATTGTTTGTTGACTTATTTTATCTTTATTGTAAAAAGCAGACCTGCAGAAAACTGCAGCAAAATGTCCAGTGTTTTCAATATATAAAATTCTTGTTTATTAGAAGCCAAAATTAGAACCAAATACAGGGTAAAATCTCAAACGTTTCAGGCCACCATCGCCAGGCCCTAAGTCATAGCCCAACATTACAAGATGTGGGGGCCGAAACAACCAAGATGACCCCAAACCATCCGCAAACTGGGTGGTACCACACATTTTGGGTTGGGATTTACATAATCCACCTTCCCTTTGTGGCCTGTTGCGTATGTTTTGCAGTCATGGTATAAAGCAAAGGCTGCACTTTTCTATTGATCAATGTTGTGTATCATGTACCAGTTCTAGTCCTCACTCCCCAGAGAAAGTAGATGTAGAAGAAAAAGGCTTAAAGGAAAAACTGTGCAGACTGAATTAGATACACTTATTTACTATGCAAAAAAAACCAAGTGTAAATGGTCTCTACATGTGCCCATAACTCTCTGCACCAAACACTGGCTCGGCCTCTTTACAAAACTGTGTCACAACTGATAAACTAGTGCAGACAAAAGCAGTTGGAATTGCCTCCAGGAACCGGATTCCAGAGCATTTTTTAGGTCTTTAATAATCTGGTTGGTTGCTATGTGTAATTCTTCCATCTACTTTATAGGAGATACTTCATCTGTTTTATGCTGCCAAACCACTGAAATAGCCCCAGGCCACCTGACAGGAGTAAAGTGTGTTTTACCCTAAAATGGTATGGCGTTTAATGGAAAAAACAGACCAAGCTACAGCCAGGCACAGGGAGAGGTGTAGAGAGGTAAGCATTGGAGCCTGATGTGCAGGTCTTGCCACCCCAGCTCAGACTAACACTTTCCTGCCACAGCAATTTTTTTTTTATGTTGCATTTGTTTTTTCCTCCACACCTTCTTAGAGCCATATCTTTTTTATTTTTCCATCTACTTGTTTTTTGCAGGACAAAATGTACCATGTAGATAAAATGTAGACTGTACCACATAATATACCGGAAAACCAGAAAGAAAAAAACTATTCTTCGTAGGGTGGAATGTGAATGTAATTGCGCCCTTCTTGTTGGATTTCATTTTTATGGAGTTCACAGTTCAGAATAAATTACATGCTTTCTGATTGTTGCAGGTTAGTAAAATTCAGGTGATGTAAAAAAAATTTTGAGTTTAGATTTTAATACCTTAAATTTGTGTTGCGGCATCATTTTCTACAACCGCATTTTTATTTTTCCACCTTTCAACCCAAGGGCTTGTTTTTAGCTGGCTGGAGTATTTATTGGAATTACTTTGGGAAACATCTCATTTTTAGTCACTTTTTAATCGATTTTATGTTTGTTATTTTATTTCTATGGTGTGCACCGTGTGGAAGAAGTAATTTTAGATTTTTATAGGTCAGACTTTTATGGATGCTGCACCAGGGCTGCCATGACAATTGGTTGGCATCCCCTGGAGAGATCGATAAGAGACTAGATTGTTGCGCAGCATGCAGGTGCGTGTTGGATGCGTTTTTACTGCTGCAGAAACGCACCCTATCATTTTAAATAGGGTGTCTGATACGTCAAAGGGATCAAGAATTGACATGTCAATTCTTTGAACGGATCCGAAAGATGCATCACAAAGACGCTTGTAAAACACACATCGGCGATCACGTGTCTGAACGTTGATGCATGTTTTACACTGAAAGCAATGTAAATCACACTGCACATTGTTAGTTGGGTCCGAAAACCAAAAACGCCCCTATGTCTACGCCTCCTTGCGTTTCAACAGTCGTAACTTTTTTTATTCTTTAAGTGCCTCAGTTGTATGAGGATTTGTTTTATGCAAGAGACGTTTTTTGGGGGGGAGGGGCATCGTTTAAATTCACAAATAAATGACTGCAGAATTTTTTTCTTTAATTATTTTTATACACCATTCACATTTCATACTTAATAACCTGTTAGATGAATTCTACACGTCATTATGGTCATGTAGATACCTAATAGGTGTAGATTGTTTTTTTTTGGTGTAATGCAGGTACAATAACTTTTTATTAAATATGTATTTTTATTTTATTTCTACACTTTTTAATGCTTTTTACATCCAATTAAGGGATAACTACTGTACAAATTTTTTTTACACTTAGTAATGTATTAGCATATTCATGTATGCTAATACATTACAATCTGTGTCAGTTTGAAACAGGCAGCAGTCAGGGCAGCACACAGTGTGCCCTGACTGCTTCCTTGTTATACAGACAGCCTTGGGGCTACTCTAGGTCCTCAGGGCTGACTGTACAGACATTTCCTGGGCTTCATCAGGTCACCAGGAGACCCCATGGAGCAGGGTAATGCCCTTTGACTGTCAATGACCGCAGCAATCAAAGGGATAAGCTCCAGGGGTCGGAGATTTCCTCCGCTTCCTAGCGCTTACAGGGACTGCTCTAGGAAAAAAGGTTAATAACTACAGCTCTGTTCCTAGTGCAGCTGCAGCGCTGGGATCCACAAAACCCCGCTTTCTGCAGTGATGTCTTTTGACGTTGCTGCAGGAGAACTACCTGAAATGCCCGCCATCAACAGACAGTGGGCAGTCGTTAAGGGGTTAAAACATGTCAGATATTCCACCTGGATTTGCCATTGGCCCCGTACATTGAATGCATGGGGCCGATGGCAAATCCAAAAGCCAATCTCCAAAAACCGCAGTCCAGCAATGTTAAAATGCCGTCAGATTGTGGACGCCATTTTAACATATGCTGTGTGGACACTGCCCTATCTCCTTGCTTGTGTGCATAAGCTTACCTAGGTTACCGACCACCTCTCTCTCGTATAGTACCCCCACTAAGGATTGTGATGTCCCTTCCTGCTGTGTTCCATCAGTAGCACAGGAGCTTGGTTATCTGTTATTGACAAACGTTAACCCCTTAGAGCTCTGTACCCTTCGGTCCTACTGTTTCAAATTCCAATCGCTGCTTTAAAACCATTCACAGTCTGAACATAAAGTGAGAGCTGTAATGGCTGTAAAGAGCAGGCTCTATGGAAACATCATGGAGTGAACACCACTTTAAAAGGAACCTGTCACATAGTTTATGCCCCCCTTGCTGAGGACAGCACAAGCTAGTGATAGACATGCTGTTTCCACTAGCTTGTGCTGACCTCAGCAAGGGGGGCATAAACTATGTGACAGGTTCTCGTTAAGCTGAACTGGGCAAGGAGAAAGCATAGATTGGACCCCTCTGCGTGGGCTGATGCAATAAAGTGTTTTCTCTGAAAAAAATGTAGTTTAGGCTGCATAAAACAGCTGAGAGACACCCGTAAAGCCTACTATAACAGCTTTCAGCAATTAAAAACTGGGGAATATTCCTGTTGCTTTTGTTTGGACCTCACATTTTAATAAAATGTTTATATACCTTAAGAGCACAGGATCAAAGAAATCAGGTGACTACATATGGGCCCGTTTCATAAAAAGTCACACCGCAGTAGCACCAGAAAAAATTGACTTCCCAATTAAAAAACGCAGTGGGAATACCTGAAACTGGGATCATATTTCTGAAGTTCACTGCACTTAGTTGCATTTACCATTGCCTGGCATCTGCAATTGACAAATCTTTTTAAGTTACAAGGCCTGTTGACAACCTAATATGAGAAATAAGTCCTCCTTCAAAGGAAATCAATGTCTGTATGTTAAACCAAGATGAAAGAGGTGGATCGGTAAGTAAAAAACACGTTTTCTGCGTAAATTCTACAGCCAGTTTTACACAACAGAAAACCTCTTAAAACAAAGTTAATTGTTAAACTGAGTCAGCACTTTTATTGCTCCGTGGTTGTAACATAATCGCTGTTAAAATTCTGCTGAGCGGAGGAGAGAATGGTTTAATCCACGGCGTACGCCTGCAGCTGTGAAGACAAGCTGGTTACATTAACGTCATAGCATAGCGCTCAGTTTAGTAATTACCTTTTATGTGTTTAGGGTGTATCCAGATAAGCTGGTAATGTACTGTAAGTGAACACTGCAAATTTACCACTAACTGCTGCAGTTTTGCAATCCATTTTTGATTGCAAGGTCTTTATATGTGAAACGCATCCAAAACACATTTAACCCATAAGAATAGTGTAAGACAAGATTCCTTAACCAGGACATGTAAATACATTCATAATTCTGCTCTATTTAGGACTTATTTTATCATATCTACTGTCCCTTCCCACAGAACTAGAAGGTTGAAGCATCTCGGACTCTGTATTCTTCACTTAGCACAGTATACACCTGGACAAAACTGTTGGTATCCTTCCGTTAAAGAAAAACTCAACAGTCACTGAAAAGACTTGAAAGGGACAGAAGTAATAATAAAATCACTGAAAATAAACTATTGAAAATAAGATATTGCTTTTGAATTGTGGTTCAACTGAAAATAAAAAAAAAAAACAATCTAATGTCACTGGCCTGGAAAAAATAATGGTACCATTAACTTAAAGGGGTTGCCCGGGACTTACAAAACCTTGTTGGTCCGCCGGTGCATGATTAAAAACAGAAAAAAATAAATCTACTCACCTCCTTGGCGCTCCCGTTCCGTTCCATACATCCCAGCTGCACAGTGAACGTCCCTCCTGCACGTGCTATGCGCAGCCAATCACAGGTCACAACGTCACGTGTACGTGACTGCTCTGGCCTCTGATTGGCACGTTCACTGTGTAGCCGCAATGTACGGACCAACCACCGGAACAGAATGGGAGCCTAACGGAGGGGAATAGGCTTTTTAATCATACCCCAGTGGACCAACAAACTTTTTTAAGTCCTGTACAACCCCTTTAACCTTTAATCCCTCCAAAGAAAAAAAATATTACTCTTCATTTTTCTCCTCCTCGCCTTTCAAAAGCCATAACGTTTTTATTTTTCCACCTACATAGACATTTATTTTGTGGGACAAGTTGTACTTTCTAATGGTGTTATTCATATTACCATAGAATATACTGGGAAACCGCAAAAAGTGAAAAAAATGTACTTGCACCATGTTTACGGGAGTTTTGTTTTTACGGCGTTCAATCGTCGGTAAAAATTATGTGTTACCTGTATTCTACATGTTGATACGCATCAGGCAATACCAAACATGTAGGGATTCCGTTATGTTTTGGTGGCGTAAAAAAGTTCCAAACATGTTCTACATTTGAAAAATGCGCCGCGGCACCGTTTTGTGCAACCAATAACTTTTTTGTACTAACACCTACGGACTTCAGTGAGGGGCATTTTTTTGCGGGCTGAAGCGTACTTTTTATTGCTAGCAGTTTGGAACGCATGGGACTTTTTTGATCACTTTTATTTCAATTTTTAATGGACATGAAATAACTAAAAAAATACAATTTTTCCATTTGGAATTTTTCTTCTTCTTCTACGGTGTTCAGCGTACGGAATAAATGAGGTTATATTTTAATAGATCGGACTTTTTCGGACGTGGCGAGACCAAATGTAGCATTTGATTATTATATTTTTTTCATTTGGAAAATGGCAAAGGGGGGGTGATTTGAACTTTGAATACTTTTTTATTTTGTATACACCATTAGGGGGCGCGATCATTAATACAGCCTAATGCATTGCATAGACAATGCATCAGGGTGTACCACAATGCCGTTTTCAGGCAGGAAGTGGGGCAAACGAGAACATGGCGGCGATGGAGGCCTACACAAGGCTCCCAGGTGCCGTATCCAGCCATCGGATCCCCGGAGAGAAGAACGGTGAGCAGCACCGGTTTTCATTCATTTAGACGCTGCGGCCATCTTTGCTGTAACCACCAGGTGTGTAGCGGGATTCGGCTGCCATCCCGCTACACAACTCCTTAACGCCACCAGGACGTACCCATACATCCAGGTGGGTTAAGGAGTTAATAGATTGTTGCGCAACCTTTTGAGGCAATTATTGCAAACTGAGACTTCTACACCTTTCCACAGGTATTTTAGGTCACGCCTCAAGAGCAAACTCTTCTAGCTGTCTCAGGTCTAAAAGGTGCCTTCTCCATCTGCAGATGTCCAATAGGATTTAGATCAGGACTCTGTGTGGCTCATAAAAGTGTTCATACCCCCTGAACTGTTCTTCATTTGCAAATGCGACAGCCACAAACTTAAATGTATATCATTGATATTTTATGTGACACAGCAACACAAAGTACCAAATATTTGTGAAGTGTAAAGAAAATAATTGTTTTTACAAATTTTTGCTAATTAAAAAGCTGAAAAGTGTGGCGTACATATGTATTCTGTCTCCTGTACTCTGATACCCCTAAATAAAATTCAGTGTGACCAATTGCCTTTAGAACTCACCTAATTAGTAAACACAGCACATCTGTATGTAATCTATTCTCAGTATAAGTAAATCTACTAATACTACTACTAATACAGGGATCTTACAAGTAAAATATTCATGATAAGAAGCTGGATTAGTGTCTGGGACATTGTATCTTGAACCCATACTCAACATACAATGTTCCAGGACAGTATTATATCCTGAGGCCATTGTAATTTGAGGAACCACTTTATAATTTCACCACAAAACAGATTTGTTTTCGTCAAAATTTTAATTAAACACACAAAATCAGGCAAATACAAATCAATTTTATTCCACGGGAATGGTCAAAACATATTCACCATCTTGTGAACTCAGTATCTCCATCCAGGGCTGAGCTGCCTAGCAAGGATTTTACAGGTTATATTTGTTATACATCAATAAAATGAAGTGCAAATTCTGAACGTTTCCATACTTTTCAAAAGCAATGTAAAGGATCCATAACCCAGCATATGGCAGTCATACAACACCAATCTATGGCCAGTCACTGTCCCCATCAATGCTGTATCGATCTAAACGATACTAGGATATTCTGTCAAATTATACTTACTGACAAATGCAGAATTACTCATTACATAAAGCAGCAAAATTGCTTTCCAGTATACGGGGACAAAAAGTTCATAGTCTTGTTTTCTGTCTCCACTGCTCACGATCTCCTGGTTTATTATTCTAGGAATTTGTCTTTTTGCATTTTTGCCATGTTGTCTAATTGACATTTTTCTTGTTGCAGCTCTCCTACAATAATAGAAAACTGTTTCAGCACATTCCTGGGTACAGCTATAATCAGGTCAAGTGTTATGGCACAGTCACATGAAACCTAAGCTCGACACAACATTCTGTGGAAGGGAAATGTTGGTAACATCATTTCCAAAAATTCATCCGGAAAAGTTGCCATAAAGAAGCTTAATGGAGAAGTTCAGCTAAATATCATTAGATCTTCTATTCTCATGCAGAATAAACTATAATACTATATCCATATTACATTCTAGGATTGAGTCTTTCAGGATATTATATTTATCCACCTTCTCAGTTTTGTGTGACTTAAAATTGGCATTTTGCCAACAATACTTATTGAACTACTACATTATGAATCTGTTTTTCATCAAACATGGCTATTTTTAATGCAGAGGAGGGCTATCATTTTTTTTTTAACCCATTACGACTGTGTTCTCTGTTGGCAGCAACACCAAAACACATTGCTGGCTTCCAAAGGGATTTGTGGCTCCCAGCACCACAGTTGCACTATGAACAGAGCTGTGGTTAACAGCTGGCAGCAGGCTGCATCATAAAGCCACAGACTGTAGTGTATTAGCATACAGGAGTTTGCGAATACAATATTAACTTTAAAAAAAGAGTGTAAAGATAGTTATCCCTTAATGGGATTAAAAAAACGAAAATGAAAAAACAAAGTGTGGATAAAAGAAAATAAATAATTAAAAATATTTAACCAAAGCAAATTATTGTGCATATATTACATATAAAAAAACAACCTACACGTATTAGGTATCCACACGATCGTAATAACCCGTATAAATCATTTAACAGAATATTTAGTGTGAAACATAAATGGTGTAAAAATTAATTTTAAAAAACAGATGCAGAAATGTTTTTTTTATATTCACGTTTGAAAAAATTAAAAAAAAATTGCACAGTAATTTATATGTATGCTCAAACAATGCCCCAAAAATACTTCTCCTGCAGAAAACAAGTCGGTATACAACTGCATCAGTGCAAAAAAAAATTATAACTGTTAAAACACAGGGAAGCAGTTAACTGGCCATTAAAGGAGTTGTCTCATTACGAGCTTTCAGCCTGTCAGTGTCCCTGGTAAGTTGAACTGAGGGGCGTGCTTCTTGGTCTGTCTCTTCTGCTCCCTCTCCCCCTCCCATCAGCACACAGGCAGCTATGTAACTTCTATACAGGGGGGGGGGGGGAGGGGGTTTGCTCTCAGAGTTCACCCTGTGTGTGCCTGCCTAGGTCTGTTACAGGAGAGGGCTGATCTATGAGTGTAGAGAGGTCTGTGAAGCTGCTGTGTATGCTAATAGAGCAGAGGGGATGCATGTGTTCCTATATCCCCTGCTTAGCTTACAAGTCTCCACATCTCCAGCAACAACAAGGGAAGTGTTACTATACTCAGGATGTCTCACTAATACAGGAGAGCATAAAGTATTCACATGCCTGATCTGTACAGTATTAGTATAGTCACAGTTCCAAAGACATATCATGATTATAGTAACAGACAGGGTCACTGCTGTCACATCTATCTGTGTAGAGAGCAGGAGGAAGCAGGGACACACAGGGTTAATCCAGGCTGCATGGACACAGACGCCAGAGTCCTCCCTCCCCCTCCTTCCACTCCAGAAGCATTCTGTGCGGGAGGGGCTCTCTGCTCCTGTCTTCAAAGGTGATGAGTCATTCAGACCTGACAGCCAGTAAGATAAGGATCAACAGGTCGGCTACTATAGAGATTTGAGAAGCTGATGTAGTAATACTAACAGGGCTAGCTCAAAATCAGTAGGACATTTGTAATGAACACATATGATTGCAAAGCGGCTGCTTTTTTTTTAAAGAATCTTTAAATAAAACCAATCATTGTAGCGACAGACCAAGACGCCTTTAAGGCCTTTTCAAGCCTTGTGCAGACTCTATTAATTGTTTGGCCCTTTTCACAACAAGTTTATGCCTTTTGTTTGTGGCATCTGATGGATATCACAAGGGGCCATAAAGGTCTAGAGGGCAAACATAGTCTGAATTAGACTTCATTTAGTATACATGGTACCGACCGACTATTTTTTGCTGTGCTCTGATGCACAAAGCTACCACACTTCTCTTCTGCGTAAATAGGGCAAACGTATTCCAATTCAGACTATGGTTGCCCTATGTAGCCCATAACCAGTATCCATCGGAATACATTTTTTTTTTTTGCAAACATAAATTTTTATTCAACAAAATTTTACAATAACAAAAACTCATCTAATAACCTGTCCATTTAGATGATCATACTACTCGAGGCACACAAAGAAATAAATATTAAGGCAACATTAAACTACGATATTGAAAAGTACTAAACAATGAAAGTACAAAATAGCACTATGAAACATACTATGGTATCATGTAATAATAATGCAAGCAAAAGAAGTCTCCATTTTCACTAAGAAAGACAAAACAAACAATAACTTAAAAAAGTATAAAATAACCCCACGCCCACCCCCAAAAAAACCAAAAACAACACAGATACAGTGTACCCATACGCAGTTATGTATAAAGAGACATAATCACACTACACCTATGTAATCAAGTAAGAATCCTGGGATAAAAAAGAGAAAATAAATCCTGTGCTGATACAATGCGCGAGATCGCCACACGACCCTCGTCCCTAAAAGGCCCGAGGGAGAGAAATAGATAAGAGGACAAATTCAACCCCCCTCCTGACGCACAGTCACTCAAGGAGTATCCAGGGCACGGTGTCAGGATTCGCTGAGGTAAAGCTCCCAGTTATGGGGGTAGAGACAATCCAAAGCTCCCAAGTGCCCGCTAGTCGACAGAGGAGAATACCAGAGGTGTAAACAAAAGGCTGCATGATCTCCTTGATCTCCTGGGGGGTGTAAAAGTTACCTATAACTCCTGCCATTTCGTGAAAAATTTAGACAACATTGGTTTCCTAGTCCTGATAATGTCGATTCTGCTCCATTCGAGATATGATGTTACATAACACCACCTGATCACTTCCATGCAATGTACGAGGACAGTTGTTCCCAACCAGTTGGCCAGGAGGCTTCTTTTCGAGCCGCTCTACTAAAATATGTGCAGAATTGGGTGGTCACTCTAAAACCGTTGTGGTAAAATTATGGAACAGGAGCAGTGTTGGCTCTAAAGTTAAATACACCAGCGAAACTTTAAGATTCGAGAGTTTGTCGACCATATACTATGGACAAAAATCCGTGCGTGGGGGTGGCAACACTTGGGGCACTGGACGTCAAACGGTCTGGACAAGGCTGGATGGGGGGGGTGGGGGATATTAAGGCCGTAAATTGCGGAATGGCATTCTAAAGAATGTGTCCCTCTCCACTTCTCATTAACAATATTTATCACATCCGTCAGCCATCATCTGAGAGATTGTATCAAGATCTCCTCTGGTCTAGGATCTATACTTCTCCCGACTTACGCAAATCAATCCCTGAAAGGCCCCTCGTCTTCTGAAACCCTACAAGACCAGCATATAGCGCTGATCAAGGAGTGGTCCTGTTGAAGAAGTAGGGCCCAATGACATTATCAAACGCAATTCAACTTAAAACTATGACAGAATTGGGCCTATGTCTCTACACCTTCTATAAAAACCACTATTTGGGAGTAGGCCAAAAAATGCGATGGTGGCAAGGAATATTTTTGAGATAATCTGAGAAGTAAAATCCGTGTGGTGGGAAGGGTGAATAAGCTGGGAAATAGTTAGAAAAATCCCTTATTCGTCCAGACTTTAAATTGGGGTTATCAAGGCCAGTTTTGAATTCTGTGCCGCATAGATATGAAGGTATCATACTGGTCTGATAGGCGCAGAGAGAACAGGGTCTAACAGGCCTTCCAGGCTCCGATCGTGTCCCCTCACCTGAGGCTATGTTTCGCCACCTTAGAAAACAGAATATTTGCTTTAAGGAAGGCCTGGAAGCTGTCCATACAGGTGAACCATTGCCCCGCCTCAGTAGAGATTCGGAATCATCTGTAAGACCTGTTTAACCAATCGAATGGTCGTGACGCAGGACGGCTGGCTAGATTATACACATACAACCTCAGATCTGGCAAAATTCCAGCCCCCCCTATTCCCTTTGGAAGGATCAGTTTAGCAAGGGCTATTCCGGGGGCGTATTTTTCATTCCATAGGAAAGACGTGACAAAGCGGTATACAGTTGGGACGGACATGCTTTATGTCTAAGCAATAAAAGGGGGGATTGTTTGTACTTAATAACGTTATCTTATTTTTGGGCAACCAAGTCACATCATGAGAAGATGAGACTAGCAAGTAAGGGGAGCGCACGAAGATCGATCCACTCGTTCTACGTTCCACTTACCAATTTTATCTGTAGGAACAGAAGGGGGGTAAATTGAGGTGAAAATTGGAACTCAGGGGCGACTTATAACCACGATATTTATTTCCAGACACGTTGATGGAGGCAATGCCACAGGCAATCCAGCCAGGGATATAGGTTACGCAACTAGTCAGAACGTATGAGGACATGGTGAGAATGAGCAGGTGGGACTGACGATCCAACATTCTGGACATAGAAACATCTCAAAAACCTTCGAACCCAAGCTAAAGGCCCAACTCATGTAACTAGATATCTAAAGACTATCGAACCCTACCACCAGCTGGTCAGATAGATAAACATCACAAGAGTCATCAGCAAATAAGGAGTGAAAGAACCTTAAAATTGGATGAACCGATATAATAATGCCCAGCGAGATCTGTTAGCTGCCCAAAGGCTCTGGAGAGCGGCTCTAAAGGCCAAAATTAAAAGTAGTAGGCTATAATGGGCATCATACTAAACCCCTGGCGAGTGCCTCCTCCCCAACATGATTGGCCCTCAGAAAAGAATACCAATACCCGGAAGGTAAAGACACACACAGAGAGCTCATCAGGGCTACAAGTCCAAACCCACAATCCGCCAGAATATCCCGTAAAACTAAGCGGAGCCATAACATAAGTGAGGGATGGGGGGGATATTTTTAATCGAGTCGATAAAAGGTTATCGATATAATTTATTATCTTAAGTAACAATATATAAAAAAAGAATATGCTAACGTGGTAAAAAACGAACTGAAAAAATGACACTAACACCAACATGATAAATCCAAAGTACCGGTAAAGATACAATATGTTACATTCTATAATATGTAATGAGATTAATAACATCGATCGTCACATAAATGTAGGTTATAGAAGGGCTGAGAGTCTGTCGAGAGTATTTTGAAAATCAAAAGAAAGTAACAAAGCTACAAAAACCTAATTCTTCGACAAAAGGAAAATCCATCTTTAAACCAAAAAAGGAAAAAATGAACTGACAATACAATCTGCATATGAGCATTCACACAAATAGGCAAATATACCTCCCCCAATCCATCTATCGCACCTATCCCCCTCCGTGTGTAAAAACGCAACATACCATCGCGCCCAACACAATCAGCACTCCGAAAACGGCAAATACATCAGCACCAGACATGCACAACACGACAACACATATATATTCTAAAATCCCCCATCATTAAACATCCCACCACGACCCGTCCGACCATCTCACACCACCCAACCCGTCATCATAATCGCACTCGCCCACCCCAACCCTCTACTACACCACCCTCCCGTAAACAATTACATACCAAATCTATTTCCCCAGAACGGGGGGGGGAATGAATATCCCCTCACCTATTCAATACATCCCACCAACCAAAACCAAAAGTTGACTTGCCCCCCCCAAATTTTTACACCCCAATAAAACCATCCACCACAAAAAAGTTACTACACACACTCGCACTTCGCCCTCCAAACAAAATAACCGAATATCCCCAAAGAGAAAAAAAAATATAAAAGCCGGACCCAATTAAAAAACCACAACACCCAACCCCTTACAACTCACCACTATCCCTCACACCGACTTCCACCCACTCTTCCGTCCCCCCCCCTTCCACTCAACTGACCCCTCCCTGCCAACCCACATCTCACAAACCACCCACCACCCACTGGCCCTCCTAAACGAAACCCTCCACCCACCCCCAAAACTCCCCAACACCCACCAATTTCCACATTCCTCAAAATGAACAAAAGCTTCCCCTACACCCACACCACCTAATCCACCCTAGCTCCCAACTACCCCCACGTCCCCTTCCACCCAGTTTCTTACCATATAGGCACACACTCATAACCCATCATCCTCCCCCCGACCACAAACAACCTCTCCCACCTCCACCCCTAATCACCGTCCGCCCCCCCTCATAACCCCATCCTCCCCGGCCCTCCACCCCACCTTTCTCATACTCACCCCCCACCTCCCCACCGTCGCTCCCTCGTCCCGCCACACCCCTCCCGCCCCTAACACGTAACAAACTCCCCCACCCCCCCATCCCGCGCCCTCCTTCCACACCCATACTACATTCAAAAAAATCTACACAAACCTACTACACAAAACTCCCAACCCAGAACAACAACCCTCCTACACACTCCCAACATCCACCACTACACTACGTAAAAAGAACACCCCCCAAAACAATACCACTTCAACCCACACGAACCCGTAAATAACACCACATGAAAAACATCCCACGAACTAAAACACACACCAATTCTCACATACACCCATACCCCGCATAATCACAAAAAGAAACTTCAACTCACCAACAACACTAACATACAACACACTATTTCCCACACCTCCAATCATAATATCTAATTTCCAAAAGCTCCCCCCACATACACCACATCCAGATCCAAATAATATCACGAACAATCACAGAATATACACCTAAACAAAACCCACCGTCTAACTTACGAAAACACACTCACACTCATCCCCCCCCACACCCCCCAATGTCCACACCAACATACATAAATTACCCATCAACTACCACTATACCCCTCTAAATCCCGGCCCAATAACCACACCAATACACAAACATAAGTGAAGCAATACATATACAACCATAACAACCATGTCCACACATGAAACCAAAAGACAAATGAAACGTCCCACACCAACCTTACCCCCTTAACAAGACCAAACCCATATCTCACACCCCCGAACCCAAAAAATCCTATCAAACCACAAGAAAAGAATAAAACAACAATAATTCAACACACAGCCATTAAAACCTTCAAACTTAATACAAATCGAAAAAACCAACCCACAAAATACTACAAAGCACACCTAAAAATACTCACGCCGCATTGCCCTTCCCCCAACCGGGGGGGCGCCCGCTTCACACCCCATCCCCACCACCTCTTCCCCACCACCATCCTATGACTCGCCCTAACAACCCCAACACCTCCCCCAGCCCACATCTACTATAAAACCCTACCTGCCCCGCACTTACCTGACCACCCCCGCATATCCTCCCTCAACCCCCCCCACCCAGCCCACAGCATAAATTACAACCACTCCACTACCACCCACCACTACCCATTAAACATACACACAAACTCCCCCCATATCCACAAATCCTCCATACCCATTCACCCCACCACAACAAAAACAAAGCAAAACAAAAGAACACTAACTACATTCCGCCCCAAAAAAATACATAAACCCAAAAAATAATCCTACAAACCATCAAACCACATCCAATGCACAAGGATTTAGCTACTCAGCACCTAACAACATTCCAATGCACACCTAAGTATAAGATTTCACAGACTGAAAGAAAGAATACCCAAACTAATCCCCATACTTACACAATAAAATAACCATCCACCATAACGCACACACACACAACACATAAAGCAAGAAAAAATTAACATAAAAAACCAAAACCATCAAATCAAAAACTCTTCCGGGCTCCCCCACATCCCCCCACACCAATCCACACAATAACCCCCCCTATCTCTTCAAACTGATATAACCTCAAAAAAATTAACACACTAAACAACAATCTCACCCCATCACCTAAAAAAAACGGTGGATGGGGCGAAGTAAAACACCCAGGGCCACAAAAAAAATTTTAACCCTCTCATTCCCAAAGCCCACCTCAACCGCCCACAAAATGTCTAAACAACAAAAAAAAAAAACACACACAACCGTACAAAAAACAACATCACAACAAGCCCAACAGACAACCACACTTACCTTCTTCCCACACACTAACCGAACTCGTTCAACCACGCACACCCACCAATCAAGCACCACCTACACAAAAAAAAAAAACACAACCAACCAAGACACCTTCAAAACCAAACCTCTCCATTCCTAACCCCCCAACAACCCATCCCCAAAACAAGCCCCCGATACCTCCAAACCACGAAACAAACACCAAACCAGTATTATCTCCCTCCACACCTATTCACAATCCCCATCGCCACCCACCCCCTCCACCCCCCCCCATCTCCTCCCCCACCCCAACCCCCTCCCTAACCACCAATACCCCAACTCCTCCACCTCTCAACATACTCTTCCGCCACCCCCACCGACTCGACCCACCGTGGTAATATTTCACACCAATGCCCCATCACCACCCCCTTCCCAAGCTTTCTTCCCCCCCATCCTCACATCCCCTCGCCTCCCTCCCTTCAAACTTAAAACCCCCAACACCCCTTTTCCCCACTACACCCTCGCCCCCTAACCAACCACCCCCTTCTCCAACCCTTGCTAAGACCCAACCCTCAACCCAGTACTCCTCAACTACCACCCTCCTGTTTCCTAACAGTCTTCCCCCTCAACCACCCAACCACCCCCCCCACCACCCCGCACCCCCCCCCTCCAAATACACACACCAAACAGAACTACCAGATCATCAACACAATAAAAATAACATGCACCCAAACCTAAAATAATCCAAAGTGCTCGATCCTACCCGCATTCCTTCCACTAATAACTCTATTTATGCTAATTGAAAATGACATCATAACCCAAAAGTAAACCCAGAAAAAAAAACAAGACAAAAAAAGCCGCCCCTAAATGCAACCACTCGCACATCAACTACCCCACCCCCGCCTCCACTTTCCTATGTCCAGCACCCACTCCTCATCAGAAATGAGCAACACACCCAACAATATCCATCCCCGCTCATTCCTTCACATAAACTAGCAACTCATCAACATAACCAAAATTCAAACCAAAAGAACCTATTTAAATGTTTAATACCCAACCGAACTTAAGCTGCAAACTAACTAGATACAATTTATAAAAAACCTTGTAAAGCAAAAGAATAAAGAATAAAAAATGACGAGGTAGCCATCCCATGCATCCACACCAACAGAAAACCCTAACGACCCAAAGAAACACACAACTAACCTAACATGTTCATTGAAACTCAACGTCCAAATAGAACAGAAGTATAAACAGAGAACATCATAAGTCCACCCGCACACCCCAAGCCGTAATAAAGAACGAAGCGATCCAACCAGAACACCCTAGCCCCCCCCCCCTCCCCACACTCTCCCTCCAACCCTATACACAATCCATCATATGACTCCCACCTCTATCCTCTACAAAACAACAAACATGCGAACCAATGGCCACCAAACCATGTTAAACCCCAGCAATAAAAAAGTAAACACACACTCCCACCCCACCGACACACCCCCCCTTAACCCACCCCCCATCAACTCTTCCCCTCCCCTCTTCTCATGCTCTCAGCCTCTTCTGTCTTCCACCCTTCCCCTACACCCCCAACTCTTCATCACCCACCCCATTACCTTTCACCTCACCCACCCCGCCCCCCACACACCTCCCACTCTACCCAGCCCAAAAAATCGCCCCCCCCTCGAGCCTCTACCCGTCTCACGCCCGTTCCTCTCGCCTCCCCACACACCTAATCGCCTTGCACTCTCACTTCCCAACCCCCCCACCTACACATCGTACAACACCCACATGCCCCTTTTTACACCCCCCCCCCCAAACAAACAAACATTATCAATCCACCCCCCCCCTCCAAACTCCCAAACCAACCCTCTGACAACCCCTCACCTCAATAACTACTTCCCCCCCCCTACCGCCCCCTCCAACGACCTCACATCCTCACCCCCAACCCGCCCCCTTCTCCTCCCCCCCTCCCCTTTTTTTGGAGCTTTCCATACTCCTTTTTCTACCTTCCCAACACTCAACCACCCTTCCCCTACGCCTTACCTCAGGCCCGCACCTATCCACATCTTCAACCAGCGCCACACTCACCACCTTTCTCTATTCCTCTCGTTACCGACCTTTTTTTCTACCAAATCCTTACCACACCCTGCATCCACCACACATACAATACCACTCCCTCCCCACACTTGGATTTAACTGATTGTTCCATTATATGCACGATAAAACCCGGTCGAACGAACAACTCAAAATACCCAGGCCACCCATCACAAACGAATAAAAAACCCCGACGAACAACAAACAATCCACCACCAAAACATACCTTCCCACCCGTCCCACCCCACGCTAACAACAAGCTAAACCCAACCTCCTCCCCGCCTCTATACCAACCACCTTCTTTTCTTTCTTTCATCCCACACCCACATACCCAAACATTCAACGATTACACATTTTCCCCCAAAACCCATACGAGAGATAACCGTGTCAACTTCAATTGAACTAAACACGTCAATCAACATCTCTTCCTCTCCGCACAACAACATACAGAATACAAATCATTGCCCAGCTTACCAATAAATCTTCCTCACCCCACACCCCTCTCCGCCCAATCACCCCACCACCATTTCTATACAACTTGCGCAGGACATCTCCACCCCCGCCGTACTTCCAACCTATATCAACCCACAAGACGAAGATGCCTCACAATCAACCGAAACAACACCCTTTCCCATACCTTCATGTATTATATGTAAATCACACACACACCCTTGCCCCACCCACAAAAAAAACACCCAAAACATCATCCAAATGTGCACCACCATTGCATCCAACCATCACGAATTCCCCACACAAATCCAAATATCCCAAAATAAACAAACCCCAGTTCCCACACAATAAAGCTCACAACCAATTCCCAACAAAAATCCTCCAATAAAATGCCACTCATCAACACTTAATTTCCGAAACCAACAAATGTACATCCCGCCACCCACACACACCCACAACACATAAAATCACTGGCAGCAAAAACATCGGCTCATCCCACCCTTCACACACCTTAAGACCCCCCACTTCTCACTCTTAGCCACCCGACTACATCCCATTAAACTCACCTATACACATCCAGCCCGTCCACTGCCAAAGTCCCTCCCCCCCATCACCCACATTGATCTCCACCCACTACCTTTAACCATCCCCCCTCCCATCCCAATCTCCCCCATACCAAGGGCTCCTCCACCCATCCAACAAAAGCCTGACCCCCCAACCCCACAACATCCTGCCCTTAATATTCCGGAGGTTCTCCCAGTGTGCCAATTTTCCTAATTGTGGTTACAGTCTCAACTAAAACCAGAACCTTTCCACAGGCCATAAAAATTCAGCAAAACCACTCTTTCTCATAATAACCAAAGCCTAAACCCGAAATTCATAGACCTCAAAAAGAAACAATTTACCAAATGAAACCAATTCCCCTGTCTTATATCAAACCCAACCAAATACACAAACAACCAAAAAAAAAACACCATAAAAAAAAAACAAAACAAAAAACTTAAAAAACCACCCAAAACCACCCTCCTCCCCTATTTTACCCCAATTTGATTCCCCCGGTTAATTTACCACCAAGGAAGTTGAATATTAACATAGTACAAGGTCACTACCTACAAAGAGCTCTATTTGCTTACCACAGTCTTACATTCAACATAACGCAACATGAATACACCCACAATATATTCCGCGAAATGAAACAAGATTATGAACCATTTTACAAGAATTGGAATCAACCAATATCCGTCTCCACCATTTCGTCTAGCAAAAAGAATTAAGATTTTACCTCTGCTTCCAATGTGCAACCGTCATGCCCCTTTTGTCCAACAGTCCCCTGATCCAACCCACCGAACCCAGTTCCCAAACCCAACCCAACTCCCCACTACTCTTGGATATCGTCAATCTAATATTTCATCCTATACACCTCAATTAACCCTTTCTCCTTCTCAATATAAACCCATCCATCATAACTTATTTATTTCAAATACCGGACAATGAGTCCATCCCCTTCAAGACATAAGAATTGATATTGACTATTACGTCGCTTTCCAGCCTGTCCGGTAGTCCCTGGAAAATTGAACTTAGGGCGTTGCATCTATGGGTCCTGTCTGTGTTCTGGGCGACCCGTCTCGCGCGGCCGTCAACTCTCCCGGCCCCCGCTCCGGCATCAGCACACGATGGCAGCTACGTTAACTTCTAAACAGTTGTGGGGGGGAGGGGTTATTTGCTCTCAGAGTTCACCCCTGTGTGTGCCCCCACCTGGTCTGCTAGGTCTTGTTACAGGAGAGGTGCTGATCTATGAGTGTAAGAGGCTTCCATAGCCTCGCAGCCGGTATACCCAAATCACCACTCTCCAGGGGTGTTTGTGTTTGTCCTCTTCATCCAGTATAACCAAGTCAACAAACCCCCATTCAAGACTCAAACCCATATCTCCTAACATCTCCCAGGCAACAACAAGGAAGTGTTACTATACTCAGGATGTCTCACTAAAATAAGCAGGAGATCGATAAAGTAATTCACGAAAGCCTTAGACCATAAACGTAAAAATGAACTACACTTCTATCAACACACACACAAAATCATATACTACTTCTCCCTTCTTCTCTCCTGATTCCACACCACGTTTAGCCAGGCCCGTGCATCCAAAGGGACCACCGTACCGCCAGAGTCCTCACACCTCCGCCCCCCGACCTACTAGCCACAGCCCTACGTCCATACCAGTATCGCGTGATTGTCACTCTTGACTGTACCTGTCCAACAAACGATATGAGTACATTCAGGGAGGGACCCCCTTCACAGCCAGTTAAGATAAGTATCAACTAGGTCGGCTTACCTAACGTCTCAAATCTTCTCAGCCAATTACGACCAGCATGCCTAACCCTTTCACTTCACCACCACCTACGTTGATGCCCAGTAATACCATCCCCATCACAAATCCCCTACATCAATAAAAAAAAACGCTCAGCATACCCCAACGCCCCCCCCACAAATTACTCTCTCCCCGCCCCAAACACAAAACCCACCAAACGACCATACCGCTAACGAACTGCTAAACATTGAAGCTTTGTGTCCCCTAATTCCCATAGAGCCCCCCCACACATCAATACCAAAGACCACCCTCTGAAACAACGCAAACCCTACTTCTAAAAAAATACCTGCTCCTTCCCCCCCCCTATCCTATGCCAAAACTCTTTCACTTCAACAAAAACAATCATCAAACTATTTCTAGTGGACCTACCCTACCCTGAAAATCCCATGTGTTCCTCAAGTATATATTAAAAACTATGCATTCTCACCCAACACCAAGGTTCTCAAAAAACCCCCACACCACGTCCCGACTTGATTTTGCCGCACCAATATCTACCCACCCAACATTACCAACTCCAACCAACTCCCGCTTCTCCCCACCCATCTGTTTATCACCCCCTGCTCTTTCATACCCCTTAATTCCCACCCACCCCTCCCCCTCCCTCTAAACCGCACCACCGCCCCCATTTCCTGCCTATCCTCGCTGTCACACCTCCCTCACAATTTCCCGTACCCCCCAACGCTGTATAAACCCCTACCCCTTCAGCCCTTCCTCCACCTCATCTTCCCCGCCCCACCATGCACACGTCCTTATCCCCCATAAAACGCAAATCCGCTCCTTATAGCACCCACAAACAAAAACACCCACACCACTTCCGAACTAACCCCTCAACCCTCGCCCCCCCCCATAATTCCGCAATAAATCCCCCCTACTTCATTCTTTCTCTCCCTACTCTCCCTATCATCCTCCCCCCTGCCCCTCACAAGACCCCACTCACTTCCAAAAATAACACTTCTCCATACAAAACCGCCATCTACTTTTAACCCCATAAAAAATCCTTCAAACCATCCTCTCATCACACGTCAGTTGCGACCAAAACATCATCCCCACCCATACGACGTGCTCCGCTTTTTTACACATCCTAACCCCTCCCATTTAAACATCCTTCACCTTTATTGGACCCCAACCACCATACCTTCCAACCACCACCACCTCAACACATTCTTAAGACAGTAGCTAGACATGGATCTTGCGTTGTTGACGTCACATGAATACCACACTCACTCTATATTTCGACATGGCCATTGCAACTTTATCCACATTCCCCCTAATGACCTACCGGCATCTCCAATCAATTCCATTTTTTTGCCCACATAGTAATACCGCTAGTGTACCTCACCCACTTCACCTGGCTCACTAAACCCAATTTAAGGACAAAAACTCGTTTCACAACTCAGGTACTGGAACTATTTTACAGAGTGGGGTGTACCTCCCCATAGTGCACCTAGCAAGTGTCCCTATACTCCTCTTAAACCTAAAAACATGTCATAGAACTTAACACGCGGAAATGCACCGACCTCCACCTAACAAATCATACTATAGCAACCTACAGAAAAGTAAACAAGCACAATAAAGTGGAATTTAAGAGAAATTACCCCCTGTTCATCATTCACCTTAAATTGGGGTGCTGTCGTTGTGCGCCACTCCAATGTCCTCTAGTCTGAAAACCACCCGTCACACATCCCTTTTAACATCCCCAAAATATTTCATGGTTTCCCCGTACACAACCCATACATCCTGCTAAACCCATTCCCCCTTCATTTACCCCTATCCCATTGTCTCCTTCCTTAATATTTTTCCACCAGTTATTCCCGCTACGCCCCCGAACCAATACTATCATCCCTATGACCATCCACATTTCAGCATCCCCTTTGTTTCCCCACTCACCAATTTAATACTATCCACGCGTTCCACTCGATCACAAGCAGCTCACCAACAACCAACACAGTCCAACACCACACCCATGAACGACTCCCGGACCATCCACAATATACCGGTCAAAATTTTACCCCCTATCGCACATTCCCTCCCAATACTTCCTTTCCCTCCCTGTACCCCCGCGCTTTCCCCCCCCATCCAACCCTTCCAATATTATGCTCAACCCCAACCCCCTCCCTCAACTCCCTGCTTTCAAGTCTTTACCAAACTTAAAACTCTCACACACACTAACTCCCCCCCCCCCCTTTCTTCTTCTTCCGCCTCGCTCTAAACACACGCCCACCACCCCCACCAACAAGTGCCAACAACAAACTTTGAATATAAATCCACCCCTTTCCATTAAATTAATTATAGGATGCCCTCCATTGTACCTGTTCAAGTCCTCAACAATGTCTATCCTGAGCACTTGTGCCCAAAACTTTACACAATAATCCATGTGTGGTCTAACCATTGACTTGTATAATGTGAGAATAGATGCTCATCATGTGCATCGAATGCCCCTTTTAGAAACACCCACATTATCCTATTTGCCTTGGCATCTGCTGTTCTGACACTGGGCTGCTTACGAATTAAGTTTTTACTTTCCACCAGGGATTCCCAAGTCCTTCTCCATGTCATTTTGACCCAGCCTTGTTTCCATTTAATACAGTGTAGTCATTTAATGGTATATTAGTCTTCCCGTTTTGCATAACCTTGCATTTATCTGTATTAAACCTCATCTGCCATTGTCTCAGCCCAAATCCTCCTAACGTTATCCGATCCCATTTTGTAATAACACACCTATCCTCTATTTGTTTGATTTACTATTACTGAGCTTTAGTAATCGTCTGGCAAAGATCGATATTCTACTTTGCAATCCCTGTTGTAAGTATCATAAATGAAAATGTTAAAGAGGAATAGTGCCCAAAACTTGATCCTGAGGTACCCCACTAGGTAACATAGATCCAGTTGATGTATGCACCGTTAATTACTACCCTTGTTTTCTAATCTCTGAGCCAGGTTGCTGACCCACTTGCACACATTTTCCCCCAGACCCAAGCATTCTCGATTTTACATTAACCAACTTTTTATGTGCACCGTATCAAAATTGCTTTCGAAAAATCTAGATAAGCCATCCAGTAGCCTCACCCCGATCCAGTCTAGCACTGACCTTCCTCATAGAGCTGATGAGATTAGTCCTGACAGGACCGATCCTTCAATTAAACTCCCATTGCTGGAACGGCGTTATACATTTATTTTCAGTAAAATACTCCAGGATAGCATCTCTGAGAAATCCTTCAAACATTTTACCCTCCTCGGTAAATACAGTGGAGAAAAAAGTGTTAAATAGCTTTGCTTTTTTCTCATCGTGCTCTACTGTCTCTCCCTCAGTAATTTTTCAAGGACCAACAATTTTTTGTTTTAATCCTTTAAAACTATTTAATATAGTTAAAAAATATTTTTGGGGTCAGTTTTACCCTTCTATAGCAAAATGTCTTGTGTCCTCCAGCTTTGCTTCCTTTATCTTTATTTTAACACACCTTATTTTTTTTTTTCCCAATAGCTTCTTATGCCTCTTCACTGCCGTCCTTGTTTTTGTTAGTAGCTGAAACGCTTTTCTTTATTGTTATATATATTGCCTCTTTTACACCCTGTTGATCCGCATTGGATTTTTCCTGTTTCTAATTATTTTTAATTAGCCCATAAGGTATGTACTCACATTGGGGTGCCTAGGATATTTTTAAAAATATCCCATTAATTATTTGTGTTGCCATATTTAAACACATTGCCCACGAGTCAATACGGTTTATGGCCTCCCTAAGCAGAAGTAAAATAAGCCTTCACTAAAATTCAGTGTTTTTAGTGGCTCCTTGACAAAAAACTCTATTGAAGGAAAAACGGAAATGGTTAATATATATCGTGGCACTATTTCCTAGGTGCCGCCTGTCAACTTAATCTTTGTTACTCTGTCAGGTCAAGTTAGTGAATATAAAGTTGGTTTGTGTCTCGCTACAATGATTGGGTTTTATTTAAAGATCTTTAAAAAAACAAGCACTTTTCAATATATGTTCCATTACAAAGTGTCCTACTGATTTTGAGCTAGCCCTGTTAGTTATTACTACATCAGCTCCCTCAAATCACCTATAGTAAGCCGACCTGTTGATCCTTATCTTACTGGCTGTCAGTTCCTTAATGACTCATTCACCGTTAGAAGACAAAAGGTGTTTTCAGAGCAGAGAGCCCCTCAGTCAACGAGAATGCTTCTGGAGTGGAATAGGGGGGGGAGGAACTCTGTCGTCTGGTCCATGCAGCCTGGATTAAACCCTTGTGTGTCCCTGCCTTCCTCCGCTCTCTAACCAGATAGATATACAAATAGTATATACTAATACATACATTTAGCATGTTGAATATTACTTTATGCCTCTCGCTTTATTAGTGAGACATCCTTGAGTTATATTAACACTTCCCCCCTTTTGTGTGCTGATGATGTGGAACTTGAAAGCTAAGCTAGGGGATATAGAACACATGGCCATCTCTCTGCTTCTATTAGCTCACAGCAGCTTCACATTCCTCTCTACAACTCATAGATCAGCCCTCTCCGTAACAGAACCCTAGGCAGGCACACACAGGGTAACTCTGAGAGCAAACCCTCCTCCCCCCCCACTGTATAGAAGTTACGGTAGCTGCCTGTGTGCTGATGGGGAGGGGGTGAGAGGGAGCAGAACAGACAGAGCCAAGAAGTCACTCCCACCTCATTTATTCCAGACAAACCAGGGGACCAACTGACAGGCTGAAAGCTCGTAATGAGACAACTCCTTTAAGTCTAGAAGGGGCTTTCCTCTAGTCTGTTCTTGCACCACTAACAGCATTGAACACATCTCTGCTGTTAACAATTTAGACACTGCAGCAATCGCAGCTGTGATGTCTAATTTAATGTAATTGCAGGGGGATTTAATTGCAGGGGGATGCGTGGTTGCCATGGCAGCCGGAAACCTAATGCAGGTTTCTGTAGATGCCATGTATGTACACCTATTATAGGGTATAATAGGTAAAGAATTAAAATCCTATATACCGCAGTACAATAGTACTGCAATGTATAGGACAAGGGAATGTGCCCCACTTTTTTCTTTACTAAAGTAAAAATAAAAAATAAAATAAAAAAAAAGTAAAAAAAATAAAGAAATATAAAAAGTTTAAATCACACCTCCTTTGCCATTTTACAAATGTAAAATTAAAAAATGTACACATCATTGGTATCGGCTTTGTAAAAGTCCGACCTATTAAAATATAACTGGATTTTCCGGTAGTAAAAGAGAGACCCAATTCCCTTTCCCAGCGCTGGCAATAAGGAGGAAGTTGTGTGGAATGAATTGAATTAATAGTTTGTACAGAAAGACAGGGAGTGTCTGTTTGTCACTAACCCACATTTTGCAATTATTTGCCATCTAAACATCAGAACCAGGTTTAAAATTCCTATCGCGCTGTTACCGGGGTTCCCTTCTGTCTTGCACAAAATATTCCCATCAGTCTTTCTGAATATGTTGTGCTGGAGATGTGTAGTGATATGGCACTCTGCTCCATGTGAGGTGGGGAATTGTTCCCTGCTCAAAAGCTTTTGGTTATCAGTGCTGGAAGTTGATCAAGGAGGGCTACTGGGAACATCAATTTTCCTAACACTCCAGAGGCCTTCTTCTCTTTAAATGTTTCCCTGCCTGTCAGCAAAATACAAAAAGTCTCTTCTTAAACATCGTACTCCAAGCCGCTAAGACTGTAATTCCCCGGAGATTGGAATGGTCCATCCTCCCCTCCCCGACACTGGAAGAGTGGTTTGCTGAAATTTAATTATTGTGCAAAGATTGATGGAATTAATGGCTCTAACTCGCTGAACATGCACACCGTTTCCGCAAATATGTTTCAGCTGGATTTCCTTCAAGTACTCCCCCTGTATACCTCTCTGCACTTCCTGAGTATCGATATTGCTATTCATTTTTCTTAAACTAGTTCCTGTCTCCCCTCCCCCCCTTTTTTTTTTCTCGTCTGTTTTGTGTGTGCCTTATTTGTTTGTCCTATATGAGTGTGAGTGTTGTGTTGTGTTATACGTCATATGGTCTTCTGAGTGTTTATGTCCTTCTTTCAAGTAGTCTTCGTGTACGCAGCTTTTTGTAAAAGGGTTCTTATAGGGCCCTGAGGTCACTCAGGATTCTTCCCCTCCTCTTCTCCCCCTTTCTTTCTGGGGGGGAGGATGGATGGGGGGGGTGTAATTCGCGGCACTCTACTTTACTCATTGCAGAACTCGGCGGCTGCTAGTGTTCTGGTTGCTATGGCCTACTCTGATATTGGCGTTGTACTCCTTTTACTTCTCAAATGTTCTTGGAAGTTTGATTTATTGCTACCTCTATGCTTTAATGTATACATATAGTATTTGCACAAAGTTTGGAATAAGGGTCAAGTCTTGCTATGCACAAAAGCCCTCCTTCTTTTTGCAAGATAGGAGCAATGGATATTCCCCACCGGGGGAGCAACCTTCCACTCCCCCTCGATGCCTTGCTGGCTGGCGGGAGCATGTGGTTTTTTGTTTTTTTTTGGAGGTTGTTTATGTTTTCTCTCTGCCCTGTGGAATCTCCATTGTTGTGGAACCTTCTTCTGGTATAAGAATTGAGAAAACCTAATTGCCTTGCTTTTTAGGTTCATATTGCAGTTTCTCCTTGTAACAACCTAGGGCTTATGTACTACATAACTTATTGTTGACCAATTACTGGTGAGGTTTTGATGTGTTCTACCACCTATATTTTTCTCACCTTGACTGACATGTAAGCTGCGTAAATGTTTACTTTTCTCTTAATAAAAGCCTTTTGAATATGAAAAAAAAATATATAACTGGATTTTTTTTTTCTTTTACGGTGTTCAGCCTATGAAATATTTTATAGCGCCAAAATTGTTTTTTGGTAATTTCACGTCCCCAAAAAATAGGGATAAAAAATGATAAAAAACTTTCATGTATCTCAAAATAGTACCAAAAAAAGCTACACATCAGCCCGCACTTTTTGCTTCAATTATTTTTTTTCAGATTTTCCTCCTCTAAAACTCAGGTGTGTCTTATAGTCTGAAAAATATAGTCATTTCTAATTTACTCTCTTTGCCACACCAGTGGCCTTTACAGACTTGCTCACACTATGACATTATATGATAAGATACTTCAACATGGAAGAAGTTTCATGATAAAAGATTATTTTTCCATTCTGCTGCATTTAAGTGTTAGTACAGCCAGATATTAACTGCTTGATACAAACAGATGAAAGCTTGCTACCGACTTTAAAAGCTCATATATTTTATAGTTAACTTGCTCTTCATTTTGTCCTTTGTATGTGTGAAGTGTTTCAGTTCTACAACTTTTCAATTTAATGAGGAAGAAATAAACTTTGAGGTTTCTGCAGTGTGAAAAGTAGTTCAAAATGTATTTTATAGCTAATGTAGGACAATACTTTGACCTTATTATCTAACATATTAACAGATAGCCTTTAAGACAGAATAACAAAATCCCTGTAGGAAAGTTTCAAACTCTGTGCCCTGCTACTTACAACATATATACATGTGTATTGTTTCATGATACCTATTAATAATGTAAATTCTATAATTTCAAATGTCAATTTATATTATAGTTTCCATAAGCAAATTACACAAATGATTATATTTCCCTAGATAGCTTTAAGTGCATATCCACAAGGTCACTTGTTACTTTATATAGCCCATTGATGATAGAAGGGGATAGATTTAAGCAGAAAGGTTAAAACTAACTTGCCATTTTAGCTTTGTAAAAATGTATAAAATACTATGATAACGCATAACATACTACAGTTAGCCGCTTTTTTTTTTTTTTTTTTAAAGAGTAGTCTAATCACTATGATAGTCTGCAATACATCTCCATATGCCAATGTCAATATTATCTAAAAAGTGCTGTATTTTTTAAATGCCAAAATGCCAAACTATGCTCTCTCCTTTCCTGTATCTTGAAGTCTATGATCTGTGCGTGCACAGTTCAGTCTTTCTCCTCCTGCTACATATTGCAGGTTCCCAATTTTTTATGAGTATTCAGCAGGGGCGTTGCTAGGGTCCCAAAACATCCGGGGCTCGGGCCCTTAAGTTTTTCTGAGTAGGGCTGGGTGCATACGCCATTTTTCAAGCCACATTGTGAGCTGCGGATGTGTTTTTACAGAGAAAAACCTTCTGTTCCTGTCACTAATTTTCTTCACATTCCACATAGATCCGTCCATCTCCTCAGCAGTCACTGTACAATGGAAATCAACCCTGACAAATTTGCATTTTCAAAACCTCTCACCTCTCACCTCCATATGACAGTGTAAAACCCTACAAATAAGTCACCAAATAATACACTGATACATGGAGCAAATATACCAGACAACTCATAGTTACTAAAAAAAATACAAAACCTAGACCCAAAACTATTACTACTAAAGGATCAAATAAAACTGCCTGACTATTACTGAATCAGCTGTACACAGGCTCTGAAGACGTATATTACCGCCAAGATTTATCATACAGTGGTGGATG
>JAODAL010039130.1:0-38353 GCA_025379985.1 Phyllomedusa bahiana
TACCTTTACCCCTTTGCTACGTTTCCCTGATCCGACCTCTGCCGCCTGCCCTGCCCTTTCCCTGCTGTCCACGCCCACAAACCGTTGCCCCCTGCCTGACATTCCCCTGCCCGGCTACGTTTCTGGGACTAATTCTGTCCCCGCTGCCCTCGGCCGCCACCGAAGCAAGTCATCAGGGGGGACGCCCTGGTAGCCTCACGCCGCAGAAAGCCACCCCGTTTTGCGGCGGGCTTGGGTAAAAACCCGGGGGCTATTTAAGATTCCTTTCCCTGCTGGTTATATACGTTGCGGTGGTCCAGTGGATCCCTACTCGCCGTTACATTGGACATAAAGTAGGCTACAGGAAAAATGTTATATTTTGGCGTTAAAAAAGACGGTTTTTTTGTCAGACCCCACAAAAAAACGCTTAATTCCCCCTGGTTTAAAAGGGCCCCAAAGAAGAGCCCAAAAAAATTTGTAGTTTGTGCGTGTTCAAATTGCGTGTTTTCACGCCAACAACAAGAGATACATTTTAAATTTAAACCCTTTTTGCTTTGAATTGGGTACGGGAAAAAATTTATATATTTTGGCGGGAAAAAGACGGTTTTTGGGGTCAGCACACCAGCAAAACAACGTTTAAATTAACCCCTGGATGTAAATTGCGAAATAAAATTTGGGACCAAAAAGAAGGGGTATTTGTTTGAAAAAAAGGCTGTTTCTTTAAATGAATACAAAAGAATGGCTTAGACCCCCACTTGGTTTTGAATGTTATGAGCTGCATGGACGCACCGGGGTTTTAGACCCAATCCCCCAAAAAAAATTAAAAATAGAAATTAAGAAAACTCTCTGAGACAACTGAACACCCACAGAAACGCTGTGTAAAAATAAATTTCTTCAGAAAGAGCATACCGCGGCGCACTTCCCGACAGTCAGTGAGAGGGGGTTGAGCTCCCGGTCGCGCCGGGACTTTTATAAAAGTAGCCCAGAACCCCCGCGGTCTGATTGGCTTCTCTCTGCACTGTCATGCAGGCAATCCCTTCTTCCTCCCAAGTGCTTTGCCCCTTGAGTCCATGTCTCGCGCCTTTTTATAAATCAAAACAAACTTCGTTCACCCGAAGTCCCCAAAATTTGATTGTTCCCAACCGAATTTTTTCCTGAAAAACTAAACGAATTCCACTTCGTTAGAATCGATTCGCCCATCTCTAGTCGGATACATTTTTTAGATGAAAAAATATAACAGGTTTTTGGACCAGGTTTTTTTGGGAAGGGGGGATACATTTTTTGATGAAAATTAACCCTCATAGTGACCAGGTTTGGAGGGAAAGGGGTTTGGGTAATTTTAGATGTAATAATTTAAAGGGTTTTAGTGACCGGGATTCTGGAGTCAAGACCTCGCGCATGTCTGTAATTTTTTTTTCTGTCACTAACTGAAAATTTAATTTTTTTTTTTCAATAAGGCCCCGTTCACACGGCTTTTTTGCCGACGGTTGGGCCCCGTAATTCCGCGCCGGATTTGCGCTTAAATTTACGGCGCCAAATCCGCCGCAGCAATTACGGTAACCCAAATGCTTCATAGAGAACAGTGGAATCCGTCGCTCCTCCCGTCGGCAAATCGCCGCGGGGGGAGAAAGGGGACATGCACATTATTTACGCCGCGGACGCGCCGTAAACAATGCATTGTTATGGGGCCCGGGAGCGGCGCCCAGCCGTGCTCCGGCCCCCGCCCCGTCCCCCCCGTATTCACGGCGGATTTGTGCGCTCAATACGGCGCACAAACCCGCCGTGAATAAGCCGTGGAACAGGGCCCTAAGCCAAGATTGGGGTAGACAGAGGGCCCACTGTAATTAGGATACATCAGAGGATTGTTTCATTATATCCCGACGGTGATAAAGCCAAATACTGTATCCATGTGTTCTTCTCAGTCGATTCACTGTTACACATATGTCAGTGGTTTCAAAGTGCACATAACTGTGTCTAGTTTCATAATCCTATTGGAAACTCTCAATCCGATGCTCATCTGTCAGCGAATTTTGGGAAAAGAAAATACACAGTTTGCCCTGATACCATACGGTAAGTGTTAGAGTAATGCCTGTGACCAATTGATTGTGAAGGCTAATGTACGACGCCTATTTCCTCCAAGCTGCACGCATCTCCTGGCTAGCACTGAAACAGCTATCCGACATATCACATTTCCCTTGATGGACTTCTGTTGTTTCCTCGCAAACTGGACCCAAATGTCTTAATTTTCCGCCTCTTAACCTCCACTCTTTACAGCTACTTTAATAATGATAGCGCCAGCTGGCTCCACCGAGACAATTAAAATTTGGAATAATTATAGATATGTTTCCAGAAAGTTTTGGGATTTTTATTTCCATACTAGAAATAGGGCTGTAGCTGCAAAATTTTTATTTTTTTTGTATTCATCAGGACAAGTTTGCAGAAGAACAAACAAAATTTTGAAAGTTTCTAAGTTCACATTTCTCAGCAACTCCTGCTTATTCAGTATCTGCTATAATTAGTGAGGAACATTTTTTATACCATTGTACAGTAATCTGTTTGTCCCGTGTCCATCTGTGCCAACACAATTGCTTAGGTCTACAATGCTCTTTGTGGCTTCCTACCCTACATCTGCGGCCACTCCGTCAGTTAGCCCAGCCCTTCGTAGCTTCTTCATAACGCGCACGTGCTGGTCCTCCTTCCTACCCTACATCTGAGGCCACTCCGTCAGTTAGCCCAGCCCTTCGTGGCTTCTTCCTAGCGCGCACGTGCTGGTCCTCCTTCCTACCCTACATCTGTGGCCACTCGGTCAGTTAGCCCAGCCCTTCGTGGCTTCTTCCTAGCGCGCACGTGCTGGTCCTCCTTCCTACCCTACTTCTGTGGCCACTCCGTCAGTTAGCCCAGCCCTTCGTGGCTTCTTCCTAGCGTGCACGTGCTGGTCCTCCTTCCTACTCTACTTCTGTGGCCACTATGTCAGTTAGCCCAGCCCTTCGTGGCTTCTTCATAACGCGCACGTGTTGGTCCTCCTTCCTACCCTACATCTGCAGCCACTCTGTCAGTTAGCCCAGCCCTTCGTGGCTTCTTCCTAGCGAGCACGTGCTGGTCCTTCTTCCTACCCTACTTCTGTGGCCACTCCGTCAGTTAGCCCAGCCCTTCGTGGCTTCTTCATAAAGTGGACGTGCTGGTCCTCCCTCCTACTGTACCGGTCAGTTAGTCATGCCCTTTGTGGCTTCTTCCTAGCGCGCACGTGCTGGTCCTCCTTCCTACCCTACTTCTCTGGCCACTCCGTCAGTT
This sequence comes from Phyllomedusa bahiana, assembly GCA_025379985.1. Lineage (NCBI taxonomy): Eukaryota > Metazoa > Chordata > Amphibia > Anura > Hylidae > Phyllomedusa > Phyllomedusa bahiana. Next base: position 3,271 of record JAODAL010039130.1, read on the forward strand.
AGTCCAGCCCTTTGTGGCTTCTTCCTAGCGCACGTGCTGGTCCTCCTTCCTACCCTACTTCTCTGGCCACTCCGTCAGTTAGCCCAGCCCTTCGTGGCTTCTTCATAGCGTGCACGTGCTGGTCCTCCTTCCTACCCTACTTCTGTGGCCACTCCATCAGTTAGCCCAGCCCTTCGTGGCTTCTTCATAAAGTGGACGTGCTGGTCCTCCCTCCTACTCTACCGGTCAGTTAGCCCAGCCCTTCGTGGCTTCTTCATAGCGTGCACGTGCTGGTCCTCCTTCCTACCCTACTTCTGTGGCCACTCCGTCAGTTAGCCCAGCCCTTCATGGCTTCTTCCTAGCGTGCACGTGCTGGTCCTCCTTCCTACCCTACTTCTGTGGCCACTCTGTCAGTTAGCCCAGCCCTTCATGGCTTCTTCATAACGCGCACGTGCTGGTCCTCCTTCCTACCCTACTTCTGTAGCCACTCCGTCAGTTAGTCCAGCCCTTCGTCTCTTCTTCCTAGTGCACACGTGCTGGTCCTCCTTCCTACCCTACTTCTGTGGCCACTCCGTCAGTCTAGCCCTTCGTGTCTTCTTCCTAGCGCGCACGTGCTGGTCCTCTCCGATTTAAAGGTTCAGTATACTCCACCATTGTTTTCCTCATCTTATCACAGGTCTCCAGTGGCTATTTAAAGGGATACTTCTATACCTGGGCCTGATCTGATTAGCAATTTTTATGCATTGATTCCAGGTATTAATGTTGGCTTCTCTTTTGACCTTGCAACCTGTCCACTGCCTGCCTCGAACCTTGGCTTTGTCTTTGACCTCAAAGAACTCCACCTGCCTCAGCCTATGGTTACACCTACACCTAGAGCCTACACCTCTCAACTGGTCCCACGGTACTGTGCCTGGACATCAGCTGTCACTGTGGGTGATCACGCCACAGCTAGCAACCTGGGAGTCCTGCAGGAAATACAAAGTCCCTGAACACGGGTCAAAGAGTTAAAACTAGGGGGCTTCTTAGACTTCTCTCCCTTGTGCAATTCTTTGCAAAAGCTTGCATGCGACCCTGAGAATCTACCATTCGTGCCTATTGGGTCATGACAAAAATCCCAACTCTCTCAGACAGGAATGCAGCACAAGGCTTAGACGTTAGGTGTGACATTCAACAAAGTATCTGATTCCAAGTAACAATCAGCAGAACTTTTTAAGTAGATTGTATTTCCTATAAACTTTAATGATGTTTAAAGTAGAAGCCGTGCTTCATCCAGCTTTACTGCTCCACACGGCAAGCTGTCTCTCAGCTTCGTTCATGTTGGTTTTTTTTTATATATTTTTTTCTTTTTAGATTTTCAATAAACAAATTTCTTATTCATAAGCAGCCAAGGTAAAACTGACAGCTGCAGTCTAATAATCAGGATGGGAAGGTCCATGGATACTGAGCCCTTCCCATTCCCTTGCCGCCCCAGAAATGGACCATCACATTAGAAGATAACCTGGTTCTCCCTAGAACCCCTGGTGTGTTGGATACTGGAGTAATAGTGAGAGGGGGTTAGTGTCAGCCTTGCGGTGACAAGAAATATAGATAGCTGACAACAAGCCCCAGCAATGGTAATTGAGAGGCACCTCCATTACTAACACTGCAACAAAGTGGTAAAATGAACACACTGAAACAATCAAAACTTTATTTAAATAAAGACTGTCTGACCACATACCTTATTAATCATTTTATTAAGGAAATGGGTTAAACACTGGTCCGACGTAGTCCAACAGGTCCAATGTAGTCCAAAAGGGAAACCCTACAAAAACATGACAGTACTAGACTCCATTCCCTGCAACCCCTAAAGACCCTCTTACTGATCTTCTAGGGGTGGGATGAAGTTCAGGCTACATAATATGATCCTGAGGGGAACACAGACCTGTACATAGCCCTCCCACTTCCACTTATCACGCAATGGATGGTTTGTACTGAAGTGGGAAAGAGAATGGGAGGTGCTGGAAAAATACGAATTGTAAAATATTCATGTGGCATCAGAGGTGTTACTACTGGTTCTGGGCCCACCACCCCAAGAGGCGTTCAGCCGGCAGCCCCTAAGTGGAGCAAAGCACCATCGTCATCCTGGCTCGCTATCCTGCCTAGTAGATCTAAGGCCCTAGGCTTTAGACGTACTAGGGATGAGCCATATATCATCAAGCAGACGCCATGATTACATCTTATCATCATGTCACCTGTGTCAGGCTGCACTAGGAGAAGACCGGCCTGCTGTTCGTCGGGGGGGGGGGGGGGGGGGGGATGGAAAGAGGTGAGATTATTTTTTTTTTTCATCTAATGGGGCCCTAACTATTAATTTACCCCCTCCCTAGGGCCATTCTTCCTACCTACTTGTAGCCTACCTACCTAACTAAGCCTAACTACTGCCTACCTAATTAGGGCCAAAATGCCTACCTACCTATGAATTACCAACGTGGGGCCCATATACTATCTACCTGTTGGGCCAAAACTACTCCCACCAACTTTGGGCCCCATTTATCTCCCGGGGGCCCAAATCTACCTACCTGTGGCTTACCTACCTACTTGGGGCCTTTTACTGCAACCTAACTGGGGGGGGAAACCCAAAACCTACCCCCCATGACTTACTGCCATTTGGGGGCCCCTCCCAAATTCGGGCTACCAAAAAAACAAAAGAACCAAACCACCTGGGCCCTTGCCCTTTTTCTGTTACTTAAGGCCTGACCAAACTTACGGGGCCCCTTTCCCTACCTATCCATTTGAAGCCCCTCCTCCCACCTGTTTAAATTTGAGGGGTACAGGCCCAGGGGGTCATCCTTGTTCCTCCTGACCCTTCTAGAACATTTCTCTAAGTATGGGGAACCTGTTTAAACCCCTGGGAATTTGAACAGAGTTGGGGGAAAGTGAGGGGGTGCTGGAAAAAAAACGTTTTTAAGTATTTGTGTGCAAATCTGAGGGATAGTTGGCCGGGAGAAGTCATCATGGCCCGGGCTGGCCGGGGTGCAGAAGAAAAGAAAGAAAGGGGAACGACTTGTCGGAAACGTCCCCTGTGAGTCACAAGATGTAAAATGCAGTTATCCCATAAGTCGCAGAGTCGGTACATGGTGTTACCCCTAAGGTCACAATAGGCAGTTAATATAAAAATCTGGGGGCCGTGTAACTGGTACTATACTATATGGGACTGTTTTTGGGGGTATTATAAGTCTGCAGAGCCGTATACATTGGGATTACCCCTATATGGTCACTGTTTTTGGAGGTAAATTTTCAGTCTGCAGAGCCTGTTTTACCTGGTGTTACCACTATTGGGCACTGTAGGCAGCAATCCCTCTGCAGCGCTGTGTACAAAAGTATCTACCCCAAAATGGTCACGTTGGAGGTAATTACGTTGCAGATCCGTGACCTTCTACTACCCCTTTAAAAGGAGGTAATATACAGTTCAGACCTGTGTCATGGATCTAAAGTTTATCGTCCTGTATGGAGGTTATTACAGCGCAGAGCCTTTTGGTCATGGGAACAACCCCCTATTTGGTACTGTAGGCAGCAAAAATACAGTCTTTCAGAGCCCTGTGTAAAACTGGGTTTTACACTTTTATGATCCCGTATGGAGGTAAAAAAAGTCTCAGAGCCTGGGGTACACTGGTGGGCTACCCAAATTTTTGGTCACTGTTGGGTAATTAAAGTCGCAGACTCTGTGTACATGGTGTCTACCCCTATAGGTCACTGTTGGAGGTTTTATTCTCTGCAGAGCCTGGGGACATGGTTTTCTACCCAATGGTCACGTATGGAATATACAGTCTGCAGACTCTATGTAATTTGGGTCTACCATTATGGTACTTATGGGGGTAAATTTACGTCTGCAGAGCCGTGTACCTGGACCTACCCCTAATGTCACTGTTGGATATATACAGTCTGCAGAGTCTGTGGGACACTCGTGTCTACCCCTCTATGGTCACTGTTGGGGTAATAACAGTCTGAGAGCCCCTTTTACATGGGGTTTCCACTAAATTTGGGACTGTATGGGTAATTTTCAGTCGCAGAGCCTGTTCACTGGTAATACCCTACATGGTCACTGTTGGAGGTAATATACAGTCTCAGAGCCCGTGTAATGGGGTCTACCACTATTGTCACTGTTGGAAAAATAAGTCGCAGGCATGTGTACATGGTAACTCCACTTTAAAAGGTCCTGTATGGAGGTAATAAACGTTGCAGAACCGTGTACAACGATACTACCCTATATGGGCCTGTATGGGGTAAAATCAGTCTGCAGAGCCTGTTACATGGGTTACCCCTATATGGTCACTGTATGGAGAAATATTCCGTCTGAGGCCCGTGTACCTGGGAAAACCCTTTTTGGTCACGTTGGGGGAAATAACAGTCTGCAGAGCCCTTTTAAATGATAAAATACCACTTTTGGTCAGATGGGGGTAATTACGTCCAGGCCGTGTACAAGGTGTCACCCCTATATGGTCACTATTTGGAGTAATATTTAGTCTGCAGAGCTGTGTCCATGGGGTCTACCACTACATGTCACTTTATGGGTAAAATACATCCTCAGAGCCCGGACATGGGAAATTCCCCCATATGGCACTGTATGGAGGTAATATACAGTCTGCAGAGCCTGTGTACATTGGGTCTACCACTTTATGGTCACTGTTGGAGATAATATACAGTCGCAAGGCCTGTTCATGGGGACCCCCTAATAAATGGGGGTAATATTGGGCTTTGTATATTTTCGTAATAGATAGGGGGACTATTTTAGTCACTTTGTGGTGGTAATTTGTGGTCATGTCCTGACCATATAATCAGATCCTTTTGTAATAGGTTTTGGTAGGGTTTTCTTGGGGAAGTAATTTGTTTGGTAGCGTATGATAGTGATTGATGGGAGGTATTTGCTCTTTGTATTTCTAGTAACGGCAGGACTCTTAGTAAGAGGTACTGGTAAATGTTAGGGGGAGGGGTATCCAAAAGCTTGCTATGGAGCCCAGACTTCTCTAGTTACACTTTTGTGTGACAGAGATGAGTTGTGGTCGGGAAAAGTCATCATGACAGTCTGAACTGGATGGACAAGAATAGGGAAAAGGGAAGATCCCGTCTTGTGAACAGGTCTACCCCTATTGGTCAAAGTTTTTGCAATAATATGGTCCCAGCCACCCTGCCTCCCCCCATTTTTGTTGAATCTTTATGGGGGTACCACCCCAACAGCTTCTCCACTTGTATTGTTTAAACCCCCCCCTCTGTGTTTTAAAAGTTTGGTATGAATTTTTGCTATAAAACTTGTTTGTTTTCCTCTGTAACAAGAGGCCCCATGCCCCCTTTCCCCATTGCAAATCTCCTTCTGCTCAGTAACATCCTCCCCCCTCCAAAATGGTAGCTGATTTAAAATTTGATGATTTTTAAGGCACTGTTGGTCAGTGTTGACCTGGTCAGTGATGCAAAATCCATAAATGCAATTTTATAAGTGTGATTTAGAATTAATCCAGAATTGAAGCCGGAAAAGACCCCCAGGTAACCCTTAGTTAGGGGTTTTTTGCCCCCACCCCCCAAATGCACTTTTATGCCAATATCATACTACCTCCTATTCCTAAAATCCTTGCCTATCCCTTCACACCCCACTGGGCAAAGTTCCATACTCCCGTCTTTTACCCACCCCCTGACCTTACTTCCACCTCTTTACGCATTATAACTTTCTCCCCAAAAATCGCAAACCCCCTTTTCTCTATCCCACCACACCTTTTCCCCTTTTCCCCGCTTCTCCTTGTGCTGGGGGGCTATCCCCAAAAACCCCGGGCCCCTCAACACATCCCCCCTTTTTTTCACTTGCCCCTTACAGGCCCCCGAAGCCAAAAATCCCCTTAACCCCTTTAAAAATTAAGCTTTCCCCTCCCCCGCTATCCTTCCCCATGTCTGGGCTCTTGGAATGCACGTTCTGTAGGCAAAAGCTTCCTTCTCATGACCTCTTCATCCCCGCAACCATCCTTCTTGGATAACAAATGGCTGGACCCCTCTGACAACCTCCCCCGCTGTCTCTTTATGGTGGGCTTGTTTTCCCCCCCCCCCCGTCGGTGTAAAAAGGGGGCGGTTTTTCGGCCTTTTTGTTTTGTCCTGCCCCTTTTTTCCCACCACACTACCTTCCCTCCCTCCCTCCTTCGAGGTGCACGTCGATCTACTCCCCCCACCCAAAATGGGGGGGGGTTTTTTCGTCCCCCGGCCTGCCCCCGCCTTCCTCGAACCCCACTTCACTTTCGGCTCCTCACTTTTTTTGACCCCCCTACTGGGGGGGATTTAACTTCCCAACGAACCCCTCCTAGCCCGTCTCTCTCTTCCTTCGGCCTCCCCCCGTGGGGGTTTGGAGCCACTCAAAAGTGGCCACACTGGACCCTTTCACCCCCTTTTCCCCTTTAACCTTCAAACTTCCTCTCCTTTCTCGCCACAAAATGCTACCTTTCCTCCATACCCCTCCACTGCCCCCCCTGCACCAATCTAGTACACCCCCGCAAAATAAAAACTAAAAACCCTTTCACTCCTCGATTTTTCTTTCCCCCCTCTTACCCTCTGTCCTTTACTGACCAGATGCGCCCCCCACATTTACAAAACCACCAATCACCCCCATCTTGTGTGTGCCCTCTCACACAAACGAACCGCAAAAATAACCAACAAACCTGGCAACGATACCCAAACGGGGGAGGCGGTTCAGGTTTTCTGAACGCCCTGGAAAAATCACTCCCTGCGACTTCACCCCATCAAACAATCATGCATAATTTTTTAAACCGCACTCCATCGCCAAAAGGATTTTACCAATTATTTCCTCCCCGTCCCAACCCAGACAAAATGTTCAAAAACTTCAAAGCTTCCTCCGTCCCAACTAAAACCCCCTCCCCCATCTCTCCTTTACAGATGACTTGCCACTCACTTCCTAATAAAAATAAATTTATCAGACAAAAGTTTTACCCACGTCCCTCTGTCATTCTTTTCTGCAGTGTCCGCACTCCCCCCTTACACCTGTTCATCACTATTCCCCCATTTCCCTTTTCTCGTATATGACAACTTTTTCCCTTCTACTGTCAAATCCACCTAACACCTGTGTCTTGCCCACTGCCTTCCACCTCCTCCTGACCTTGTGTGTTATCATCCCAGCCCTCGCCCCTCTCTTCAATCTATCGCTAACCTCTGGATCTTTCCGTGCCTTTTAAAAAATGCGACCCTCACACCTCCTCAAGAAAACCTTCTTTACCCCTCTTGTCGTCCAATATGCCCCCTCTCATGCTTCCATTTTCCTCTAAACTCCCAGAGCAAACGTTATCTTTAACTTTCCTCCCATCTCCCCAACTCTCTCCCTTTCCCGCTCAATCAGGGTTCCGACCCCACCAATTACAGAAAACCGCCCAACCAAAAATCACCAAAAGACCTAGCAAAACCCCAAACCTCCGCCACTACTCTGTGCTTCTCCTTTGACCTTTCCCCTGCCTTTGACACTGTCGAACATCACTCCTATACAAATCCCCTCCTCCCTCGGCATCACGGACTTGGCCCTTTCGGGGTCTCCCCTATCACTGATCGGGCTTTCAGCGTCTCTTACCCACCCCTCCCCGCCCTCTTGTTGGTGTCCCCCCGGGGTCATTTCCTGGGCCCATACTCTTTTTTTTACATATTGGGCTGGGGCCTATGCATCCTGGCTTTCTTACCCTGTATGCTTCGATTCCAACTTTAAAACTCTGGCCCGTTTTCGCTTTTCTTCTCAGGATCCTGCTGTCTGTCTCCTTTCCCCCTTCTTCTCCTCCCCGTCTCCTAAAATAAGTGGAGAAAAAAAGAATTCATCATCTTCCACCGTCCCCCTCCCTCCCTCCCCGATCTCTCTATACGTCAATGGCTACACTCTCTCACCAGCCAAATCGGCCCCTTTGGGGAAAACCCTTGATCCAATTGCCCTTAAACCAACTCCAAACCCCCCCTCTGCTGCCGCCTCCCCTGAAAAACATCTCTGCATCTTTTCATTCCTTAATTCGAAAGCACAAAAATGGGGGGCCCCTCCCTCGTATCTCCACCTTTGCTATTGCAATTCCTTCTCTGTGGCCTCCCTCTAGCACCCTCGCCCCCCTCCAACCATCCTTAATCTGCTCCCCGTTTTTCCCACCTCTTCCCCCTTCCCCCTGCCTCTCCCTTCCCCAATCCCTTCATGGTTCCCCCATTGCCCAGTAAATCCAGTTCAATTTTAAAAAACCTTGCCCTCAAGGCTCTCCATAACCTTCCCCTCCATACATATCTGCCTTGTCTCGATATCTCCCCTCACGCAAATCCCCGCCCCTCACAGGACCTTCTTCTCCGTCTCCCCGTGTCAATCTCACATAACCGTCTCAAAAAGACTTTCTTTTGTTTCCCCCAACTTGGAATCATGCCCAACATCGGGGCCTCCCCCACTTCACCGCCAAAAGCGCTAAAAAAAACCCTTCTTAGGATTCCCTATAACCAAAATAACCCCTACTGTAAATACCTACCCAAAAATCTGTTACCCTCACCTTCTGTATTCCCCCCCCTTCCTTGTGACTGTAACCCCTCACGGGCAGGACTCTCTCCTTCTGTACCAATTGTTAGTTAGTAATTTGTCCCTTTGTATTTGTTTGACCTTTTTAGTTGAAACCTGATTGTACGGTCTGGAAAAGGGGCGCTAAAAAAATAAATAATAAAAATAATAATAATAGTATAGGGTTTTTATATTAAATTTTAGTATTAGTTTTAAAAGCACTATTTGGTGGTGATTTGTGGTTATGGTGTGGCAGTAATGTTTGGGTTTTGTTAGTTACTAGGGGAAAGAGTAAAGAATCGGCGTACCTTTTTCAGGTAATGATTTTATTTTTGATGGTAGTTTCAAGAGACTAGCCCCCTTCTTCAGAAAAAGTGTTATACAAAAAATTTGAAAATTCACAGATTTTTTTATCCAAAAATCATGGAATTAAGGGCCCTAGATTTTAAAAAATAAAAAATTGAAATATAAGCAGGGGAAGTCTTTTACAACGGTCAAGACTAAACTATCTGGAAACGTGAGGATGACGGTGGGGTCAGTAAATCTGCGTCTTATCTCGAGCCCAAGTGCAAATTTTTTGGCCATCACAGTTCCCATAGTTTGACTAAAATTTAAAATAACATCTTGTTGAAAAGGGGGCTAGTTTTCGAAAAACTCAAAATCAAATATACCAGTTTGCCTGAAAAAGGTTACCTGATTTTCTTCACTCTTCCCCTACTTTCTTTGGTAACCGGTACAAAAAATATATATAGTTGCATTTTTGTGTTTTGCCTTAGTATACTGGATTTTTCAGTAGCAGTGCGGTGATAATATTTCTTCATTGTATCGAGCTATTATGTGATAACTCTATGACCATTATTTAGAGGTACACATGGAACCTTGTTTTACAGCTATTTGTATGTATTTATTTATCTAAGAAAGGGAAGATCTCTCCTTAGGGAGAGCGCCTATATAGAAGTGGAGATTTGAAAATTTCCTTTTTGCATCCCCGAAACATCTGATATCCAAGGGTTTTGGGAAAAGGGGTGAGAGTCAAAACACCCCCTTTTTGTATGTAACAAAACCCCAATTTGCTTTTTACCCTGGGGCTTTGGAAAGCAGAAGGGATACTCGCCAAACCAGCTCGCTTGCTCTGTCTGATGGGGGAAACCCCCCAAGGCGTTTACAGATGGGTGATGCTGGCTTGGTAAATAAACCCCTTTTGCTTTCCAAAGACCCAGTGGGTCAAAAAACAATTGAGGATTTTACATCCAAAAAGAGGGGTTGAGCTTCTCAGCTCCTTTCTCATAATGCTTTATTTATCTAAAAAATATAATTTTATATAATTACATCTCTATAGACCCCAGTAATACCGCTGTTGTGCTGGAGGAAGCTGGGCATGACTCTATTTGTTTAGGTGTGGTTAGAGGTATGGCCTGAGCTGGACGTGGTTAGAGGTGTTTCCTGGTGTCATGTTGGTGTGGTTAGGTGATCGATTTGGTATGGTTAGGCTAAATTTAGGAGGTATGCCTAAGGGTCCAATAACCCCTAATCGACCAACAGAACCTTACCTCCCACGAAAACTGCTTCTAATATGATACATGAGCTATGAAAAGCAAATGCCTATTCGTTTTAGATGTTATTTCGGCTTTTCCAGGAAGTATCATACAGTGAGAATGTTATCTATATGAGTGATATAAGGTCAGACGTTCCTAGATTAAACCTTGCTAAATTCATTATACTACACTGCCCTAATATTCTCACTAAGTCCGAAAGATTTCCAAATACCAACCATCAAGATAAAACCACTAACAGCTCATTTATCTTAAAGATAACATACTCAAAAAAAAAATATTCTAGATATTCTCTGTTTTTATAGGGAGCACAGAAAAGTTCACGTATCGTACGCAGTCAAGCAACGATATACAATATCATCCCTTTCATCTACGAGGCTTGTGTTTATGTATCTGGAATGTAGGTTCCAAGACCTCATAAATGTAGAGATGAAATACAAAGAGCAGAGACCTTCTGTCTCCAGAAATTCAGCAAATTAATGTTTAGCCAGGACTGAACCTGTGCAGAGATATCAGTTTCCTGCTAACGAAAGACATAAAGGTCAATAAGAAGAGCAACTTTACTTTATGTCTAGGAAATCCTGTCTATGATGGGTCTGAGCTGAGAAAATAAAATGTACAAAAAATGTAAAACCCACAAGGGATGACTGCAAGACCCCAAAATTAAAAGCCCTCCACTGGTGAATGTTATTGATTCAATGATCAATCCAGATGGCAACTGCAAAACGTAGGCTTCTATCATATCATAAATCCCAATGGCAACCACACAACCTGGCCTTCCGTCATACAACAAAAATGTCTGTCTTCACCACTAAACTACACAGCCCATGATTATAGGGTTCAGTCAAGAAGAAGGGGGACCTAAGACACCCTTCATGCTAATACTTCTCTGGAGTCATCATGCCCAACCTCAAACTTCTTGGTCCAACAGCAATGATGTTCCTTATCTCTGTTGACATTATGGCGCCGTGTATTTGACTTTTGCTCAGGAGAGGTACTGATTTTCCTTGAAGAGATCCAACAGTGGAAGTTGCAACTTTATGAGAAGAAAATCCTACCTAATGGGTCTGAGCTGAGAAAATAAAAAACTTGGAAAAGGTTAAATTATCAGGAGCATAGACCAAGGAAAGAAGACCACAAAACCCCAACATTAAAAGTCCTCCTTTGGTGAATGTCATTGACTAAATCCCAATGGCAACCATACAACCTGAAGTTCAGTCATATAGCAAAAATGTCTATCTTGACCACTAATCTACACAGCCCATGATTATAGGGTTTAATAAAGAAGAAGGGGGACCCAAGACACCCTTCATGCTAATACGTCTCTGGAGTAATCATGTTTTTCATCTTACTCAAGCAATTAGCTGCACCTGTGATCTTTTTCCCAGTTAGCTTAAATGCCAGAGTTGCTAGCTTCTGGGTTCATTTTAGTTCAGCCATTGAGCTGTGAACAAGCCCCTAAGAACTAGAGTGTTTTTTGAGTAAGTAATGTCCCATTTTTTGTATGTTTTTTCTGGAGTAATCATGTTCAACCTCAAACTTCTTGGTCCAACAGCAATGATGTTCTTTATCTCTGTTGACATTATGGAGCCGTGTATGTGACTTCTGCTCAGGAGGGGTACTGATATGTCTTGAAGAGATCCAACAGTGGAAGTTGCAACTTTATGAGGAGAAAATCCTACCTAATGGGTCTGAGCTGAGAAAATAAAAAACTTGGGAAAGGTTAACTTATCAGGAGCATAGACCAAGGAAAGAAGACCACAAAACCCCAACATGAAAAGTCCTCCTTTGGTGAATGTCATTGACTAAATCCCAATGGCAACCACACAACCTGGCCTTCTGTCATACAATAAAAATGTCTACCTTGACCACTAAACTACACAGTCCATGATTATTGGATTCAGGGGGATGAAAGATGCTTGTCTCGAGTCATCGATCCAACCACAAACTTCTTGGTCCAACAGCAATGATGTTTCTTATCTCTGTTGAATTTATGGCACTGGGTATTGGACTTTTGCTCAGGAGGGGTAGTGATTTTCCTTGAAGAGATCCAATAGAAGAAGTTGCAACTTTACATTATGGGAAGAAAATCCTACCTAATGGATCCGAGCTGAGAAAATAAAATGTACAAAAAATTTAAAACTTAAAAAAAGGGTAACAGGAACATAAACCAAGGAAAGAAGACCACAAACTCCCAACAACAAAAGTCCTCCATTGGTCAATGTCATTAAATCCCAATGGGAACCATACAACCTGGCCTATCATATATCAAAAATGTCTACCTTGGCCCCTAAACTACACAGCCCATGATTATTGGATTCAGGAGGAAAAATGGGTGATTGAAGATGTCATTGATTCAATGATCAATCCTGATGGCAACTGCAAAACCCAGTCTTCTATCGTACACCAAAAATGTCTGCCTTGACCACTAAAGTACACAACCTATGATTATAGGGTTCAATCGAGAAGATGGGGGACCCAATCGTACAAACACTTGTCTGGAGTCATCGGCCCAACCTCTAACTTCTTGGTCCAACAGCCATGATGTTCCTTGTCTCTGTTAAAGTTATGGCAGTGGCTATTTGACTTTTGCTCAGGTGGGGCAGTGAGTTTCCTTGAAGAGATCCAATAGTGTAAGTTACAACTTTACATTATGACTAGGGAATTCTCCCTAATGAGCTGAGAAATTAAAATATACAAAAAATGTAAAAAAAAAAAAAGGTAGCTTGGCAGGAGCATGAACAGAGAATGGAAGGCCATTAGACCCCTAAATTAATAGTCCTCCATTTGTTAATGCCATTGACCGAATTCTAATGGCAACAACACAACTTGGCCTTTGTCATACACAGAAAATTACTCCCATGACCACTAAACTAAACAGCCCATGATAGGATTCCAGGGAGAAGATGGGGGACCCCCCCCCATGCAAATGCTTGTTTGGATTGATAGGCCCTTTTCAGAATTCTTGTTCCCACATCAATGATTCTCCCAGTCTCTGCTGGCATTGGCTATGTGTCTGTTGCTCAGGATGGGTACTGTTACTTCTTGAAGAGGTCCATTGGTGGAAGTAGACTTATTTGAGTGGGTGCCCTACAAACTTACCAACCCTCCAAGTCATAGGGCCCTTCATTGTCAAGGATCAATGGCTTCTTTTTGCCAAAGCTTAGCGAGAACCCATCCAGAAGGTCAAAATAAAAGGTTTGCTTTCCATGAGGAGGAGCTGGACTTCTGGAGGGGGAGAAGGGGAGGGGGATGAGGAACTTAATGGCTAACCTACCTACACACACCTTTTAGGATGAAATAAAAGAAATCAAGATGAATACCATGAAGAAAGCTAGAACATCCAACTGAGGTTATAAAAATTCCTCTGGTTGACTAGCCAGATGGCTCAAGCAAATCGAGGTGAGTGTTCAACTCAGGGGCTCAGAGGAGAGGTACTTATTCTTAAAAAGACCATTGGTTTATGGAGAGTTATCTTCAGGCAATGCTCTATTGGATAAAAATATGCAAACTAGCTCTGACACTAGACAAGCCAAAACTTTCTCTAAAAGGAAGAGTCAGCCATCTTTGCAGACAGCCGTTTCGGACTCTTACCATTCGTCAGTACAGAGGGTAATTGTTGGCTAAAAAGAAGCCTTAGACGCAGCTCAGAGAGATCTTATTGAAAATAAGTCTCCATACACCAGTGGATCCCTGCAGTCACGTTTGCTTAAGCTTTGGAGCATTTGTCATTGAATCTTCTGGTCTAGTCTAAAATCAACCCTATTACTTAGGGGCATACATCTCTTAGAGGCAGCCCTCATTGGTTGCTATAGTCTCCTTAGAGAGTGAACCCTATGCCTTTGGATAGTGCGAGTCATGTAATGGTTGGGGAGGAAAATAACATTGACCTTCTTGACAACAATGAATAATATGAAGGGGTAACATGTGATGTGTCCTCGTGTTAGAGAGACTATGAGGGACATGTTTTGCTTGTGTTCAACTCCTCCAATATGTCATAGTCTGAAATAAGGTCTATGGGACAATAAAATGTAGCTCGACCCAAAATAAAATCGTATAATAAATACAATAGCGCCACTTTCTTCTATGTCAAGACTTAGGGTTAAGAATCACAGCTAAAGAATTGTGTTAATTTTGCAGATCTATTCGAAAATATACAAAAAAAAAAAATACTGGAAAAAGTAGAAGAGGCTTATGTTATTGCGAATGATATTTACAAAATAGGCTTCATGGAGTATAGATCTGCTCTAGGATGTCTGCCTAATATCCATAAGAAATTATTGTGATATTGATTAAGCATAAGAGACAGAGGGAGGACAAAGGAAGGAATGCGATAGAGCAGAGGGTGAAAACTTCAGAGATGTCATATGAGTAATGGTTCGATTTGGAAGGATGAAATATAGAAGGACACACGTGCAGCTTTGCGGTGGATCTTTACGGGCATGATTTTCCAGGATGTGAGGTTATATGAAGTTAGGTTGGGACAAGAGGGCTAAGAAACCCAAAATATCTTGAGTAGTTTGAAAAAAAAAAAAAATAGTCTTTTTATGCGGTCAATGTTTTGCCATTACAAAAAAATAATTTAATGGCTGTACACCAAATTTTCAAAAACATTTTAGCCAAAATTGGTGCTGTCTGTTTTTGGAGTATGCACACTAAGTCCTGCATCATGGCAACTTCTGGAGGGAAGACTGGTGGGACATTGACACCAAGTAGTTGGTGTAAAAGGGAGACAAACATTTACACTGCTTTGGCCAGGATATTTTAATATGGGCCAATGCCTGTCAACACAATTGTACCAGGGTAATGTAAAGCCTAGCTTAGACTGCTGCCACATTCTTAAGTTACAAGATGCAATAAGATATTGCTGGTATTCAAGTAAAGTGCACAACCCTTCCATTTCGTACTATAGGGTGTGAAGCTCAGGAAGATCTACAAATTATGTTACAAGACCATTTAATGAAAAAGACCTGCAATATCTATTAAAGACCCTTTAGTAACAACCTACAAGATCTATTACAAGACCCATTAGTGAAGATTCACAAAATCCATTAGTGAAGAATACCTAAAAGAAGACCCATTAGTAAGGAAGATGTACAAGATCTACTAAAAGACCCATCAGTGAAGATCTATTAGATCTAATAGAAGACTTGTTCATGAAGACCTACAAGATCTATTACAAGACCGTTAGTGAAGACCTACAAGATTTGTTAAAGACCTCTTCATGAAAACCTTCAAGATCTATTACAAGAACCATTCGTGAAGACATACAAGATCTACTAGAATACTAATGAAAAAAACCTTCAAGATCTATTAGTGAAGACCTACAAGAAGACCTATTAGTGAGGAAGACCTAGAAGATCTATTAGAAGACCTTTTTGTGAAGGAGACCTACAAGATCTGTTAAAGATCCATTAATGAAGACCAGTTAGTGAAGACCTACAAGATCTAATAGAAGACCGATAAGATCTATTAAACCTGTTAGCGAAGAAGACCTATTAGAAAACCCTTTGATGAAGCTTAAAGATGTAAAATAATTTCTCAAGGTGTAGATATTGATTTATATGTTGATTGAAACCTTGTGTGGGACCAAACGGGAAATGTCATCCACTCAGGCTTTGGGCCTGTAACTACATGTGTTCTGATCTCTGCCTAGAAGAAATATATTTAAAAAATGCTTAAATAATGCCACCAAGGTAGCAACACCAATAGAACTATAAAGTGCTCACATAATACTCACAGTGCCTATATAACAGTGCTATAAAATACCCATTGCTTGTGCCTCATGTTTACATGTCAAACATAAGAGACTTTTAGGTTTTTTTTTTTTACCCACTGTGAATCCTTAGATCAGGGACCTATTTGATTATGGGTGACCGATCTTCTTTTGGTTGGAAGGCCACATTGTTAGATTATCCTGCTCCCAAGCTCTACAATAAAATTTAAAAACGTATTCCCATCTGAGATATAGCCATAATATTGTATATGCCATAAATGATAGATTGGGTGTCCACTTCTGGGACTTTCATGTGTCTGTTCCCCACTTCAGAGAGGAGGATTTGGGGGACCAGATATGAACTATCGTCATTGTAGTTTATGCAGTCAGTTTACCATCACCATAAACTACAAAGGAGAACTGCTGTCTCAACTTCTGCTTGGGAGTATTGACAACAAAAAGTCCCCAAATAAGGGCTTCGAGACTTCAAGGTGCAATATATATTGACACAGCGGGTCACAAGTATTGCTTCCTCTGCTCTAGAGGGTGTTAGTCCTTGTGTATTTGCCTATGTAATCCAGCCCTAAAATTTGTACATATTGAAAAACGTCTTTGCACAAGGGATGGCTGGTAGGAATAAATGATGGGCAATTCGTGCTACCTCAGATATATTATAATAGAAAACCAAACATAAGGAATAAACAGAACCACAGAATTAAAATCTCGATTGCACATTATAGCTTTTTAATAAACATCCAGACACATGTCCTGTACTAATAAAATACAACAATAAAAATATACCACAAATACTACAGAATTATCTTACAATATCTACACAAACGTGGAATGCGCTCTACTTACAAGTCGTAAGAAAATACTTTGATACATAAAAAAAAATGCTGTATAACATAATGTACTGTACAATTTAAAAAAAAATACACATTCAAAAGCTACAGGAACTTTTCGGAGGCGAGGGCCACGCTTAACTGTGACCAACCCTGGGCTGTCACACAACACGCGTATAATAACGGTGACAAATAAATATTTTCATTATATTTTCATTTATAATCGCCAATATTTTAATGCTGGTAAAAACACAGGTTGTTAAGAAATTCAAGACATTTCTGTAAAAGATAAAACTGTAAGGAAACTTTTCTGTAAATTTAAATCTTATGGTTGGCAAGTGTTTTTTATAGAAAATATTTTTAATTGCTTAATCCTTTTTAATTATTTAAAATAAAATTCTATTTTATTAAATTCATTGTCTGAAAGTTATAAAGTGAAATATATAGATCTCTATAGGACATTTAGTTTCAAATATATGTTTAGAATTTTATTTGAGTATTTTAGTTAATTAAATAAAAATGTGAAGGTTGTCTTTTACTTTTTTACTTTTTGGACAAAATGAAATGATAAATTTACCATTGAAAGTTTAAAAACTTATTTAATGATGTTAAATAGAAAATTAAATGTACAGGTAAAAACAAATGCTATGTAGTTGAATAATTTTATGTAAAATGGATATTTCCTCAAATTTTTTGAATTCATAAATTTTCCTGAACAAAAATAAATCGCTATAAGTAGTTAGATCTCATGACACCTGTTGAGCATAAAAAAAATTTAAATATTGGCAATTTTTTCCATTATATTTTAGGTTTTTTTAAAATAAGGGTTATATTCATAAGAAATACATACTTTAGCTTGGCTATTCCTCAAGATAAAAAATAAGGGATTTATAAATTATTTTAACTTTTCTTTTTGTACATGTGTTGACCCTTTTTCATCTATCCAAAGCACCTTTCACCCTGTCCTCAATACAATATAGCATACAACTTCTGCAGACTTTTCCCAAATATTTGGAATTTCTCTAACAAAATTTTGGGATGTTTAGCAGAAAAAAAAAAAATCAAGGTCCATTGAGGATTTTTGTAGCTTTTTGTCCAACAACTTCTGGAATTGGGGTTCACAGAATGGAAATGTCTTTGTAAGTCTTAAGGGACAAAGTCATTGAGTCACGTTCCTCTTGGGCTGGCTCTAGCTGGATATGAATTTGCTGATCTTACTTAGTCTTTTCTTATCTCGGTTATTATGGGAATGATGATGTTGGTGGGATGGTTTTATTGGGGACACCCCTTCATAGTTGTGGCTCGACTCATTGTGTTGCCTTGTGTATCGCTTGCACTTGCAAGAAGTTACCACGGTGACTTTGTAGGTTCTGCTGGTGCCGTCCGCACATTGGAGCTGAATCCGTTGAGTGCGCGTCTTGTCGTTGACACACCTCCATTCCTGGGTGCTTCGTCGACTCCAGTATTTCAGGCCATAACCTCCTCCGATCCAGTTAGGAAGAATAGGGAGAGGAAGACATTCTCCAGCACAGACTAGCTCCTTTAGGGGTCTCAGGCTGGTACACTGGCCATCCGATATGTACTTGGTGGATCTTAGTTCTCGACACCCAACTTGATGGTGGCCTGGAGGAAGAGCAAAGACAGTAAAGGTTAATGAACTGCTCAGTAACCTAATGTGGTGGATATTCTACTCATGCCTTAGGAAAGGACTCAAAGGTACCCATGCATGGGCCCACTTTTCTGCCCATGAATGGTCATTTTGTCAAGTTTACCTAATTGTTAGACGTGGTTGGTAGAACCCTTATATAGGATTGGGGGAGGGGGAGAATTAAAGAAGACCCTTTTTATGGTGAACCTTCAAAGGGTTGTCCAAATCCAGAAACAGTGGCACAGCTGACCATGGTATTGCAGACCAACTTCTCTAACGTGAATCGGCAGCAATTTTACAAACATCCTGTTGACAGCCGTATTTGGGAAGAAAAGTAGCTGGGTTCTTCCAATCTCTCTGTTACATAAAATGTAAATTAGGGACCTACAATATGGCTGCCATTCCTTCTATATTTCATAGACCCTTATTTTTCATACCAGTATTAAGACCCCCCACCGGGATTCACTACCTGTTAGACAGGGGTGCCTAAGGTCCACCACATAGAGCAGGTTCCTAGGGCCCACCACGGGGAGCGGTTCTAGGCCACACGGGAGCGCTTCCTAGGGCCCACCACGGGAAGCGGCTTCTAGGCCCAGGGAGCGGTTCTAGGGCCACCACGGGGAGCGGCTTCCTAGGGCCCACCACGGGGAGCTGCTTCCTAGGGCCCACCACGGGGAGCGGCTTCCTAGGGCCCACCACGGGGAGCGGCTTCCTAGGGCCCACCACGGGGAGCGGCTTCCTAGGGCCCACCACGGGGAGCGGCTTCCTAGGGCCCACCACGGGGAGCGGCTTCCTAGGGCCCACCACGGGGAGCGGCTTCCTAGCGCCCACACTACAGCTACTGTACATTACTCCTCCACTCTGCTTTTCTCCCAGGCCGGCCCCCCAGGGGTCCACCTATGTGTCAGTCCAAGCCTGGTTGCCATTCAGGAGTTTAGAAAGCTTGGTGCTAACCGGTGGCACACTTAGAAATTTTACTCGACGTCGGTGGCCTAACTCCTTGCCTTTCTACAGTCCTGACACTAGCCTAGACCATGATACTACATCCTGAGTCTTTGTGGTCTGGACCTAATACTGCATTGGCGGCAGGACCCAGGAGCAGTGATGATACCCCATAGTGTCGAGGGTAGGATCCAGACCCATCCATCCATCATCCCTCTTGTTTGTCCCAATAGTTCCAATCCATTATGTGATCTGTAATGGACACATATAGGCAGGACATTTTTTCAACTCAACATCTGATTATCCGGAAAATCTGACAACCCAGCAAGAATCAGAAACAGGCTCTGGAAATTAACAAGCACAGAGAGAAAAGTAGTTGCGACAGTTTTTGTATCATTTTGGGCACCTGGACTTCCAGCAGGTTCTTTGCTCTTCAATTTATACTTTTTCTATGATCATCTGGTAGTCCGGCACCGATCAATACTGGTTTACAGGAATGTGTCTGGCTCCTCGAGGAATTTTGTTGTTCTTGAAGTAACCTGAATGTGTGAAGTTCCTGCAGTCACCTAGAGCCGGTGGCGTGTACCTACAGGTTTTGGCGGATGTGATGACCAATTACCTCCTGCTGACAGACCATCGAAACCCAACCCGGGGAGCGGGACTAACTGGGAACTGACGTGACCCTTTAAGTGATGACGAGTCTCCAATGTATAGGAAACAATCAGCAAGGGCAATGGGTCACCCCAGCACCTTTCACCCACACGTCCACACTGCTCCTCACAACCATCTATTTCGTAACCCGGGCGCGGAGACGGCAAAATCCTCCATTTTTTTTCTAGTTGATGATTAATGGGGAATAAGAAGCAGCCAAATGTTAAAGGAACTAGGTTCCCCCCTCCTCCTTCTCCTCCGACAGTCAGGTTGGTGGTGGCCCCTGGAGGCCAGAGCTCAATAAAACGTTGACTTTTGCCAAAGGCCCCGGGGCGCGGGAATACTCAGCCAGGAAGTGCAAACAAATGCTGGACCCAAACCAAAGCCTTTCATGTCTAGAGTCATTCCCGACATTGCTGAAGTGTCACAGACAGGTGAGTACCCAGCCTGCTCCCTGCCTGACCTACAGGTGTCACGTGGATGTAGCAGAGCCAGGCCGATAGGTGCAGCAGAGCCGGAAATGGCAAATACAGCAGAGCCGACTAGGACAGATGTAGCAGGGCTGAGCCTTGCATATGCAGCAGAAACAGATGTAGCAGAGCCGAGCCTAATACCTGCAGCAGAGTCTGACCCAATACCTGCAGCAAAAATAGATGTAGCAGGGCTGAGTGACAGATGTAGAACAGCCGGGACTAGCAGATACAGCAAAGCCGGAACTTGCAGAAACAGAGTTGGGTCTGGTAGATGTAGCAGAGCCGAGCCTAATATCTGCAGCAGAGTTGGGCCCAATACCTGAAGCAGAGTCTGACCTCAAACCTGCAGCAGAGGCAGATGTAGCAGCACCAGGACTGGCGGATACAGCAGAACCGGGACTGGCGGATACAGCAGAACCGGGACGGGCAGATCCAGCAGAACCAGGACGGGCAGATCCAGCAGAACCAGGACGGGCAGATCCAGCAGAACCAGGACAGGCAGATCCAGCAGAACCAGGACAGGCAGATCCAGCAGAACCAGTACTAGCAGATCCAGCAGAACCAGGACTGGCAGATACAGCAGAGTTGGGTCTGACAGATGTAGCAGAGCCGGACCCAATTCCTGCAGCAGAGTCAGATGTAGCAGCACCAGGACTGGCAGATACAGCAGCACCAGGACTGGCAGATCCAGCAGAACCAGGACTGGCAGATCCAGCAGAACCAGGACTGGCAGATACAGCAGAGTTGGGTCTGACAGATGTAGCAGAGCCGTGCAGAATACCTGCAATGGAGTTAGGCCTAATACATGCCGCAGAAACTGATGTAGCAGAACCGGGACTGTCGGATACAGCAGAACCAGGACTGACAGATACAGCAGAGTTGGGTCTGACAGATGTAGCAGAGCTAGGACTGATACATGCAGCAGAGACCGATGTAGCAGCGCCGGGACCTGCAGATGCATCAGAGCTGAGACTTGTATATGCAGCAGAGACAGATGCAGCAGGGCCTGACCTGACAGATGTAGCAGAGCCAGCGCCTGATACATGCTGCAGAATTGGGCCTGAAACATGCAGCAGAGAAAGATGTAGCAGAGCCGAGTCTGACAGATGTAGCGGCACCAGGACTGGCAGATATAGCAGAGCCGATTATGTCAGATGGGGTAGAGCAAAGTCTGAGAAGTGTAGCAGAGCCAGAAAAAAATATTTTAACCAAGCAGCACAAGTAGCATCCTCCTCATTGGGAAGAGATGTAGAAGTGTTGCATTGTATATGGAGATATAAAGGACACCGAAGACTTTTCACCGTTCCTGGATACTGTTCGTTTTTTTATGACTAGATGTATCTGAGACAGATACAGCAGAGTCGGGTCCAACAGATGCAGCCAAGACAGATGCAGCAGAGCTGGGCCTTACAGACACAGCAGAGTCGGGTTTGACACATGCAGCAGAGGCCAAGCAGATTTATTAAAGCTTAGCCTAACAAATTGATTATAGTCAAGCCTAACGGATATAGCAACACTGACTCCGTGGAATTTAGTAACACTCAGTCTGACAGATGTAGCAGAGCCGAGTTACATATAAAAGTGTCGTCTGACAGATTTAGCAGCATTATGTCTGACAGATGTTGTAGTGATAAGACAGATGTAGCAGATCTGAATTTGTTGTATTCAACAGAGCTTAGTCTGACAGATATAGCAGTGCCGAGTCAGACAGATGCAGCAGAGTCCATTAAGACTAAACCATTAAATCCTACTAACAGTTGTAGCAGAGTTGAGTCTGGCATATTTAATAGAGCTTAGTCTGACAAATATAGCAGATGTAGCAGAGCCGAGTCTGCCAGGTGTAGCAATGCAAAGTTTGTCAACTGTAGTAGAGTCAAGTCAGATTAAACAGAACAGAGTCAGATACATGAAGCAAACCTCTATCGGTCAGTAATGATAAAGCCGAGTCAGATTTAACATAGCAGAGCCAAACAAGTTGGATTAGACAGTACTTATACATAGAGTTGAGTCTGACAGATGTAGCAGTGCAAAGTTTGCAGCTCTAGCAAAGAGGAGTCAGACTGAACAAAAGAGTTTGATATATGTAACAAAGCTTTATCTGTCAGATGTAGCAGCACTGAGAGATGTAGCAGAGCTGAGTCAGATTTAACAAATCATAGTCTGACAGATCTATAATAGCACTCAGATGTTCTAGAGAGGAGTCTGACCTTAGTGACAACTCTGTTAGACATAGTAGAGTTTGATATTTGGCACAGGGGTCTCACAATGTGCTTTGTCTTTTACATAGGACTGCAGGTAAGACCACATGAGGTATAAGAAACCATTCCCCCAAATCATTAAAACATACAAGCGATTCCTAAAATCATCAGACTTGCTATAACTTCACTTTAATAATCTGAAATTTCAAGCCTTTATCACCTGCAAGACCACAAAACCCCAATCCTGAAAATAATTTACTCTCCAAGTGCAGGGCTTGTGATCAGAGCTCTCCCTCTACATGTGTCCTGTAGGACTAGATCGAAGCACAACTTCAGCAATGTCATGTTTTCATTCACTGACAGCAAGCAGAATCTGACACTTTGGGGAAAGGAAACAATATATATATATATATATATAATATTATATATATATATATATATATATAATATATATATTATATATATATATATATATATATATATATATTAGATAGTTACATCACTTTTCATTATGCAGTAATTAAGCTTTTTTTTTATATTGAAATGGAAAACTAAACTCCTATAGATGACAAAGTCAGCTCTGCTACACCTGTAGCCATAAGTATCAACTCCATGGCTCCCCAATCACTCTCTACACCGTCCATATATCACTCCACTGGTACCACTCCCACCCTCCCCCCAGTATCAATTCACTGGGGCCCCCCAAAAAATTTCAGCACCACTGGGGGGCCCAGTATACGTGTCCAACACTGACTAGGCTTCTTTTAGAAAATGTTTGATGTCTCCGAATAGCAAGGTTTGTCATAAGTGAAGCAGGCCTACTACCCAGAGGGGACCCAGGACTCCTCCTATGCCAGGCTGTCAGGTGTCACACAAAGTGGCAGTGAGCTGAACATGTCCCTTAGGTGATATCACTGCACCGGCCAATGACATCACTGCACCGGCCAATGACATCACTGCACCCGGCCAATGACATCACTGCACCGGCCAATGACATCACTGCAACCAGCCAATGACATCACTATTCCAAACCCAGGACAATCCCACTTTTGGGTTCTGTCAAGGTTCCTGGGGCTCCATAAGATACAATTGTGGAGGTTTCAGGTTTTGGGCAGACTTCTTGTCTGTGGCTGAATGGCTGATACCATAGAATAACAGCAGTGAAAGATCTTGTCAGAAATCCATCCTCCTGCCACCTACTGACATTCCAGAAGATGTATGTGGAGCTTCCTCGCCCTCTCGCACATATCTGGCCTTAGGCAGCGATTTGTCATGTGCGGCCTGTGGATTGTGCTGTGACTGTGGTTTCACTTGCACTTTATGCAAATGACAAAATCAGCTCTGCTATACATTAGTGGTTCAGGTCTGCTACATGTAACAAAGCCAGCCGTTTCAGCTCTGCTGCATCTGTAAAGCTCTGCTCTGTGCACATAAGACATTCAGCTCTGCGGCATCTGTAAAGCTCCGCAGTGTGCATATAGGACATTCAGCTCGACTTTATCCAGCTATTCCAGCTCTGCTGCATCTGTCAACGTCAGTTCTGTGTACATCTGCTATAGTTTGGATCTGCTACATCTGGAAAGCTCAGGTCTAATTCAAATGGAAAACCCGTCTTTGTTGCCTCTGGATAATTTTGCTCTGCTGCCTTCAACAAACTCAGCTCCACTACACATGGGAAAGTCAGTTTGGTTGCATATGGCAAACTGATCTCTAGTGCATCTGACCATCCTTGATCTTGCAAACCAAGCCTTGTCCCTTCTGACAGACTTGGCTCTGCTGCGTCTGAAAAGCTCCGACGTGCATCCGAGACATTCAGCACTACTACAGCTTCCCCAGCACTGCTGTATCTGGTAAGCACAACTGTTCTTCATATGGCTTACCCAGCTCTGCTGAATCTACTATGTTAAGTTGTGCTGCATGTGGCCATCTCAGCTCTGCTGCATCCGTAAAGCTCTGCTATATGCATCTGAGTCATTCTGCTCTGCTGCACCTTTAAAGCTCTGCTCTGTGCATACAGGACATTCAGCTCTGCTGCATCTGTAAAGCTCTGCTCTGTGCACATAGGACATTCAGCTCTGCTGCATCTGTAAAGCACTGCTATATGCATCTGAGTCATTGAACACTGCTGTGTCTAGTTATCCCAGTTCTGTTGCATCTAGTATGCTCAGCTCTGCTGCATCTGTAAAGCTCTGTTATGTGTAGGAGACATTCAGTGCTGCTTATTTAGCTATCCCAGCTCTGCTGCATCTGGCAAGGTCAGCTGTTCCGTGTACATCTGTTCGTTTAGCTCTGCTGCATCTGCAAAGTTCAGGTCTAATTCAAATGGAAAACCCATCCTTGCTGCATCTGAATAATTTTGCTTTGCCGCATTTGACAAACTCAGCTCTGCTGCATCTGGCAAGGTCAACTGTTCCGTGTACATCTGTTCGTTTAGCTCTGCTGCATCTGCAAAGCTCAGGTCTAATTCAAATGGAAAACCCATCCTTGCTGCATCTGAATTATTTTGCTTTGCTGCATTTGACAAACTCAGCTCTGCTGCATCTGGCAAGGTCAGCTGTTCCGTGTACATCTGCTAGTTTGGCTCTGCTGTGTCTGACAAACTCAGACATTTCTACATGGGACTGCAAGTTACATACGGCCAATTAGCTTGGTTGCATCTTGCAAACTGCTCTAGTGCATCAGACATCCTAATTCTGTCTCTCAAACCCAGCCCTGTCCTATGTGACAGACTCAGCTCTGCTACATCTACAGTCGCCCACAGCTCCTAGGACTGTACATGCAACATGATCCACGTGAGCAGTTGTAGCATATCCTGGGATCTGGGTGTCAGGCTAATGTTCCCATTGTGAGCTTCTCTATAGGCCGGAGGAGTCTGGGGGGAAATCTCTGCTCATTGTCATGGCTGATACTGGCGCGGAGTAGCAGAGGGTAACACTATACGTGGCGGAGGGCGATATACAGTATGCAGCATCGCTATATGAAACCTAGAGCCACCACTGGATGAATACAATGGACTCAGATAACAGCCTCATAATACCCCTTCACTACATCTCCCTATATGCAATGCAGCATGATGACCTCCTTGTCACAGAACACTGGACACCGAATACTGTGCAAACATCCCCCTGTAACAAAACGCACCACAAGACTAGTAAGGACATATGGATGTAGCAGAGCTGAACCGGTCACTGGACTCTCTACAGTTGCACAGTTTGTGCTCTATATGAAACCAATGACTGTCGAGTTTGCCCCTTCACACAATTCCCATATGCACTTTTACATGGGACTGCAAGTAAACCGAGCCGATCACAGTTCGGTTCAATGGCAAATTCAGCTCTGCTGCATAGGTAGTGGATCACTGAGATTCTAAGAGGTCAGTGTGAGCTATATAGGATGCTAGAGCAAATAAGACCCCTCTACTTCTCTACCAATGGGACATTCTGTCCGACTCAGATAATTGATAGATATTAGGGAATTACAGTGCAGCACAAGCATCTGGTCTACAACCTGCACCTCTCTGGCTATTGTGAGACTAAATATTCCAAATATGTCTCCATCCCCCTAAAAATGGGTTATTCCAGGCAACTGATAATTGATGGATATTAGGGAGTTGCATCCGGATAACAGTCTGCATCTCTAGTTGTGAGACTACAACCCCCTGCATGCTGAGAATTGTAGTGTGTCCACAGCAAGAGATCCGCAGAATTGCATTTTTAGGAGCATGGACTTTTGTTGCTTTACACAATTCAGATCTGCACTTCTACATGGGACTGCAAGAAAACCTACCCAATCACAGTTCAGTTGAATGACAAATTCAGCTCTACTACATTGGCAGTTGAGATTCCAGTAGGTCATTGTAATCTATATCAGATATTAAGCAGATATCAATGAAGACCTCCCCTCTAACAATGGGACATTCCAAGGGACTCTGATAATTGATAGATATTAGAGAATTAAAGCAGAAGCATCTCGTCTACAACCTGCTCCCTTCTGGCCATCGTGAGGCCACAACTCCCAGTATGGCCGTCAAACTGGGAGTTGTAGTGTGACCACAGCCAAAACAGCACAGAATTGCATTAAATGAGCATGAACTTGTCACTTTCCGCTGTTCCTATCTGCACTTTTACATAGGACTGCAAGAAGACCTGGTTCAGTTAAGTGAGAAATTCAGCTCTGCTACATACATAGTTGATTACTAGGACATTCTAACAGGTCAGTGTGAGCTATATAGGATGCTAGAGCAAATAAGACCCCTCTCCTCTCTAGCAATGGGACCTTCTGTTGGACTCCGATAATTGATAGATATTAGGGAATTACAGTGCAGCAGAAGCATTTCGTCTGCATCTTGCGCCTTTCTTTCTATTGTGAGACTACAACTCCCGGTATGGCCGTCAAACTGGGAGTTGTAGTGTGATCACAGCCAAAGCAGCGCAGAATTGAATTAAATGAGCATGGACTTGTCACTTTCCGCCGTTCCTCTCCGCACTTTTACATAGGAATGCAAGAATAACAAGTTCAGTTAAGTGACAAACTCAGCTCTGCTACATCACTAGGACATTCTAACAGGTCAGTGTGAGCTATATAGGATGCTAGAGCAAATAAGACCCCTCTCCTTCTCTAGCAATGGGACATTCTGTCCGACTCTGATAATTGATATAGATATTAGGAATTGCAGGAGAAGCATCTTGTCTACTTCTTGTGCCTTTCTTTCTATTGTGAGACTAAAACTCCCAGTATAGCCGTCACACTGGGAATTATAGTCTGATCACAGCCAAAGCACCGCAGAATTGCATTAAACGAGCACATACTTGTCACTTTACGCCGTACCTATCTGTACTTTTACATGGGACTGCAAGAAGATCAAGTTCAGTTAAGCGACAAATTCAGCTCTGTTACATATGTAGTAGTTAACTACGATATTCTAACACTTCACTGTGTGCAATATAGGATGCTAGAGCAAATAAGACCCCTCTCCTTCTCAAGCAATGGGACATTATGTCCGACTCCGATAATTGATAGAGATTAGGGAATTGCAGCAGAAGCATCTTGTCTACAACCTGTGCCTTTCTGGCTTTTGAGAAACTACAACTCCCAGTATGGCCGCTATATAGGATGCTAGAACAAAAGACCCTTGTCCTTCTCTAGTAATGGGACCTTCTATCTGACTCTGATAATTGATAGATATTAGGGAATTACAGTGCAGCAGAAGGATCTCTATAAACAGTTTATAACCTGCGCCTTTCTGGCTATTGTGAGACTACAACTCCCAGTATGGCCATCAAACTGGGAGTTATAGTGTGATTACAGTCAAAGCGGCGCAGAATTGCATTACACGAGCATGGACTTGTCACTTTCCGACATTCCTATCTGCACTTTTACATAGGACTGCAAGAAGACCTGGTTCAGTTAAGTGACATATTCAGCTCTGCTACATACGTAGTTGATCACTAGGAGAGTCGAACAGGTCAGTTTGAGCTATATAGGATGTTACAGCAAATAAGACCCCTCTCCTTTAGCAATGGGGCCTTCTGTCCGACTCCGATAATTGATATAGATATTAGGGAATTGCAGTGCGGCAGAAGCATCTCGTCTACAACCTGCGCCTTTCTAGCTATTGAGAAACTACAACTCCCAGTATGGCCGCTACATAGGATGCTAGAACAAATACAACCCTTTTCCCTTCTCTAGCAATGAGACCTTCTGTCCGACTCTGATAATTGATAGATATTAGAGAATTGCAGCAGAAGCATCTCGTCTACATCTTGCGCCTTTCTGGCTATTGAGAGACTACAACTCCCAGTATGGCCGCTATATAGGATGCTAGAACAAATACAACCCTTTTCCTTCTCTAGCAATGGGACCTTCTGTCTGACTCTGATAATTGATAGATATTAGGGAATTGCAGCAGAAGCATCTCGTCTACATCTTGCAACTTTCTGGCTATTGAGAGACTACAACTCCCAGTATGGCCGCTATATAGGATGCTAGAACAAATAAGACCACTCTCCTTCTCTAGCAATGGGACCTTCTGTCCGACTCTGATAATTGATAGATATTAGAGAATTGCAGCAGAAGCATCTCGTCTACATCTTGCGCCTTTCTGGCTTTTGTGAGCCTACAACTCCCATCGTTTTCTAGCATGCTGGGAGCTGTAATGGGAAAAGCTGCAGAATTGCATGAAATGATCATGGACTTACTTGTCCTGTCCAGCGCGGAGTTGGCGGGGTGCCGGCCCCCGTTCCTGGCTTGGTTGATGGCGCTGCTGTTGGCGCTGTCCCCTATATGTTTATCCACATGGGAGTAGAGGATCTCGGTGGCATCGTTCTTAAAGGACTGGCAGCTCTTAAAGAGGACGCACAAGAAGTACAAGAAGCAGCACTGGACTCCTGAGAGGATCATGGTGGTGACTGGGGGGGGGAGGCAGCAGCCAGATTGCTTGCCCTGCTTGTCAGGAGTGTGAACCTCTCTGCTGGGGCTGAGCCTTTATATACCTTCTGCAGGGCTGGAAAATGGGAGGGATCCCAAAGAGATTTCCTCACACAATACAAGGGTGGAAGTCACAGGCAGCACAAGAATCAGCATGCAAAAACTGCAGGCAGTGCAGAGAAGTGCAGATGTAGCAGAGCTGAGTGTGTGATTTCTCAGTACAAATTTTATAGCAGAGTTGTCAGAGTCAATATGTTGCTTTTTCTACAGATATCAATAGATATCGTAAATGGCATTTCGGACGACTCCGATGATTGATGGATATTAGGGAATTGCTGTGCAGCAGGAGCATCTTTATAACCTATGAGTTGTGCCAAATGACAAACTCAGCTCAATGTTTGGGAAGGATCCTGAAGAAATCTAATCTCACAATACAAGATTGCAAGTCACAGACTGAGCAAGAATCCTCAAGCAAAGCTGCAGCCAGTGCATGAAAATGCAGATGTAGCAGAGCTGACTGAGTGATTTATGAATGTAGTGGGTCTGAGTGTCTTTTTTCTGAGCAAATATTTTGGTTTATGTGCAGTCCTATGTAAGAATCTAGATGTCACAGTGAGTTGTGCCAAATGACATTCTGGAGGACTCCGATGATTGATGGACATTAAGGAATTGCTATGCAGCAGGAGCATCTCTGTAACAGCCTACAAGCTATCACCATGAGTTGTGCCAAGTGACAAACTCAGCTCAATATTTGGGAGGGATCCCAAAGGGATTTCCCCACACAATATAAGGATTGACGTCACGGGCTGCACAAGCATCATCATGGAGAAGCTGCAGCCAATGAAAAAAGTGCAGATGTAGCAGAGCTGAATGTGTAATTCATTAATATGGGAGGGCTGCAAGTTTTTTCTCTGAGTTGATCTTTTTGTTTAACTGCAGTCCTATGTAAAAATCCAGATCTCACTATCGGTTTTGACTTTCAGGCGACTTATTGATGGATATCAGGTGGATATTAGGGAATTACTATGCAGCAGGAGCATCTCTAGACCTATCATCATGATTTGTGCCAAATGACAAACTCAGCTGAATGGTCAGGAAGGAGCACAAAGAGTTTACCATTACACAATACAAGGGTGGAAGTCACAGGTTGCACAAAAATCATCATGTAAAACTGCAGCCATTTCTGAAATGTGCAGGTGTAGCAGAGCTGAGTGTGTGATTTATTAATACAACATGGCTGCATGTTTGTTTGTGTTTTTTACAGTACTCTAAGCAAATATTTGGTATTCCTGCAGTCCTATGTAAGAATCTAGATGTCAGCATGAGTTGTACCTACTACCAAATAACATTGCGGGCGAACCTGATAATTGATGGGTACTCGGGTATTGCTTTGCAGCAGGAGCATCTCTATAACAACCTATCATCATGAGTTGGGCCAAATAACGAACTCGGTTGAATGTTCGAGAGGGATCCTAAACAGAATTCATTGCACAATACAAAGGAGGAAGTCACAGGATGCACAACAATCAGCAAAAACTACAGACAGAGCAAAAAAAGTGCAGATGTAGCAGAGCTGAACGTGTTATTTATTGATACAGTAGGGCTGTTTTATTTTACAGTACTCCTAGCAGATATGTTGGTTTACCCGCAGTCCTATGTAAGAATGTACATGTCACTTGTTTGTTGTTACAAATGACATTCCTGGTGACTCTGATAATTGATGGATGTTAGGGAATTACAATGCAGCAGGAGCTTCTCTGCAACCATGAGTTGTACCAAATGACAAACTCAGCTCAGTGGCTTGGAGAGATCCCAAAGATTTCCCGATTCAAGAACTGAAGTCACGCGCTGCACAAGCATCATCATGGAGAAGCTGCAGCCAGTGCAGAAAAGTGCAAACGTAGCAGAGCTGAATGTGTGATTTAGTAATATTGGGGGGCGGCATGTTTTTTCTGAGCTGTCTGACTCAATATATTGGTTTACATGCAGTCCTATGCAATAATCTAGATAATGGAGGGTGATATCACCGTGGGTTGTGACCAATGACATTCCAGGCGACTGATAATTGATGGATATTAGATTATTTTGGTTTACCTGCAGTCCTATGTAAGAATCGAGAGGTCACGAGTTGTGCCAAATGACAAACTCAGCTCAACCTTGAGACTGAGAATAGCCCTGTAGCTGTAAAAAGGGTTCAAACCTCACAGAACTGCTCTCTGTTATCAGCCACTTGGTTTCAGTCTTTATGTGTAAGGATGGAGGCTGCTGTGTGGAGGAGGCGCCTGGGTGACTCTGTGACCGGATGAGCCATCCATAGCGAATAAACATGGCTGCCGGAACTTCCTGGACCATATGTAGGAGGTCTCTACACAGGCTGTATACAGGCTCAGCTTGTGTATATGGGCACCCATGCTCTATAATGGCACATTTTGCACACGTACATTTTGTGTATATGGTCACAGTTTGTACATGTGAGCAGCTTTCTTATATGGCCACACTTTGTACAAATGGGCACAGTTTGTCTATTAGAGCACAATGTGTATGTGGCACAGTGTGTATATGGGCATAGTTTATATGGCCACGGTGTATAGGGGCAAAATGTAAATATGTGTACAATGTGTATATGGCCACAGTGTATATATAGGCACAATGTATATGGGTACAATGTGTATATGGGCACAGTGTATATATAGGCACAATGTATATGGGTACAATGTGTATATGGGCACAGTGTATATATAGGCACAATGTATATGGGTACAATGTGTATATGGAAACAGTGTACATGGGTATGTGTATATGGGCACAATGTATATGGTTGCAAGGTGTATATGAGCACAATGTGTATATTGGCACAATGTGTATATGGGCACAGTGTATATGGATACAAGGTGTATATGGGCACAATGTGTATATTGGCACAGTGTATATGGCCGCAATGTGTATATTGGCACAATGTGTATATTGGCACTATATATATGGGAACAGTGTATATGGCCACAATGTGTATATTGGCACAATGTGTATATGGGCACAGTGTATAGGGATACAAGGTGTATATGGGCACAATGTGTATATTGGCACAATATATATGGGAACAGTGTATATGGCTGCAATGTGTATATTGTCACAATGTGTATATTGTCACAGTGTATATGGGCACAATGTGTATATAGGTATAGTGTATATGGGCACAGTGTATATGGCCACAATGTGTAATGTGTATATGGTCATAGTGTATATGGGCACAGTGTATATGGATACAAGGTGTATATTGGCGTATATTGGTGTATATGGATACAAGGTGTATATGGGCACAATGTGTATATAGGTATAGTGTATATGGGCACAGTGTATATGGCCACAATGTGTAATGTGTATATGGGCACAGTGTATATGGATACAAGGTGTATATTGGCGTATATTAGTGTATATCGATACAAGGTGTATATGGGCACAATGTGTATATGGTCATAGTGTATATGGGCACAGTTCACCATCGATGAGACCACCGTTTTTCTGTTTGGCCACAATAAGTCTGTATGCTCACAGTATGTGTTAACACTCACAGTGGTGAATTATCATGGGTGGCAGAGGCTACAGTTGTGACCGGGCCCCCAGCCCAGCAGGAGCGCTGCGACACTGGCGGTGCATTTGTACAATGTAATTAATTGGCAGCCAAAGCAGCGATGCCCAGCATAACTGTGTGCCACACAGTGCCCTCCGCCATGCACCTCTGGTTGGGCATACAACCTGGGCGTCCTGTTAAAGCGGAGGATTTAGTCAGTGAAGAGAGGCCGACCTGGTCTGTCCTGTTATTAACATTCCTGACCCCTCAGCCCCAGATGTGTAGGGACAGGTCCTCACTGTGGGGGAAGGTTCCTGGTATGAAGGTGGCCATAGATGAGAGCTGTGCCCCTGACCCACCAGAGCTGCCTCATCCCAGCAGGACATGTAAGGAATGATGGGAATGAAGCGACACTGTCAACAATGTAACAGCAAAGAAGAACAATGTTGCCACTCTCTGTATCCACTCCCCGCATAGATGTAGATTCATGGAGGGGTAGAGGCACCAGCGTACATACAGCAGAGGCTTGGACTGTTATGTGGCCCTTGAGGAAGTGGGGGTCCTACTTTGGTTCTTGCGTGAATATAGTCAGCCTCCCCTTAATGACAGATGGACCAGCCTGGAGCCCTTTAACGAGGGATCGAAATGGGTAGGGGCACATTTTTTTGGGGGGGGGCCTAATGGTTGCACAATGGGTAACATATAGCGCTGCCAACGCCCATCTCGCCATGGCGTAATACTTTGGCGTCAGGTCTCATGATCTAATCGGCAACAATGAAATTTATTCCAGAACCTTGGAACAACAATCCGGATAATTCTGACGTGACCTACAGCAGAGTGACCGACAACTGACAGAGTCCAGACACCGCTGTATGACTGCAGCCAATGAAAGATGGAAGCACAGCGAAAACAGCCGCCTGCGCCCTGCGCATCCGCTGCTTCTGCCTCCAGTGAAGTCTCTGTGCAAAAAGTTGTCATACAAAATTATTCCTGACCTACTTTATGTCAAATCTCATCCCCTCTCCCCAACCTAATGCTTGTTACCTGGATGCCTGCAGTGCCATCTAGTGGCAGAGGGCAATGCTGTTACAGGAAAGACAGCAGGAGGTTACCTGCAGATAACAGAGGGGACAACATCAGGGCAATACTGGCAGTGCCATAGGGTGCAAGA
Source organism: Phyllomedusa bahiana (assembly GCA_025379985.1). Lineage (NCBI taxonomy): Eukaryota > Metazoa > Chordata > Amphibia > Anura > Hylidae > Phyllomedusa > Phyllomedusa bahiana. The sequence goes on from JAODAL010039130.1 coordinate 36,971, forward strand.
TAGGAAACTGTAATGAGCAGGAAGGTCCATACGCCTTATCTACATTTGGCCCTGAAATTACTGATCTCAGTCCTTGACATTTCACACTGAGCTCTGCTGCATCACACACTGATTTCTACTACATTGCACACTGAACTCTGCTGCATCACACACTGACCCTTGCTGCATCACACACTGAGCTCCGCTGCATCACACACTGAGCTCTACTACATTGCACACTGAACTCTGCTGCATCACACACTGAGCTCTGCTGTAACACACACTGAGCTCTGCGAGCTCTGCTGCATCACACACTGACCTCTGCGACATCACACAGTGAGCTCTGTAGCATCACACACTGACCTCTGCGACATCACACACTGACCCTTGCTGCATCACACACTGACCTCTGCTGCATCACACACTGACCTCTGCTGCATCACACACTGACCTCTGCTGCATCACACACTGAACTCTGCTGCATCACACACTGAACTCTGCCTCATCAAACACACTGAGCTCTGCTACATCACATAACTTACTGAGCTCTGGGACATCACACACTGAGCTCTGCTGCATCGCACACTGAGCTCCGCTGCATCACACCCTGATTTCTACTACATTTCACACTGAACTCTGCTGCATCACACACTGAGCTCTGCTGTAACACACTGAGCTCTGCTGCATCACACTGAGCTCTGCTGTAACACACACTGAGCTCTGAGACCTCTGCTGCATCACACACTGACCTCTGCTGCATCACACACTGACCTCTGCGACATCACACACTGACCTCTGCGACATCACACACTGACCTCTGCGACATCACACACTGAACTCTGCGACATCACACACTGAACTCTGCGACATCACACACTGAACTCTGCGACATCACACACTGAACTCTGCGACATCACACACTGAGCTCTGCGACATCACACACTGAGCTCTGCTGCATAACACACTGAGCTCTGCTGCATCACAGTCTTCAGTCACACATCTGATTGCTTAAAGTTGTGTTTTGCCAAGCGTTATATATACCTATTTCTAGTAGTTTTATTAGTTATATATATAAAAAAAAGAAACAGAAAAGGCGCACAATCGTGAATTATGTTAGGACAGGAGTTTATGATAAAATAGCAATATTGCTCACCTCCTCATGTTGTGCATTAAAACCAGAGGCACAACTCTCATATCAGCATAAATGCTCAGGTTTTAGCTCTTAACCTCGGCAGCTCCGCAGTCCGACTCCCACGTTTGAAGAAAAGCCCCGTGGTGAATAGATACAGTCTAAAATAAAAACTCGGGCAGTAGCGCTCAGAGGTATAGTGGGTCATGCACTATTGGGCTGGAATCAGGTTAGGTTAATTTATTTAAAATTAAAAAACCACAAAATTAAAAAAA
>JAODAL010039131.1:0-38352 GCA_025379985.1 Phyllomedusa bahiana
TATTATATTATATATATATATATATATATATATTCCGGGACTATATCTCCCATGGGGGGGAAATTGCGTTAGGCTTAATGGGGTTTTTGGAGACATTCAAGACCAGGGGGCCACCAAAAGAAAGAAGACAACAACAAAAGCGAATATTGCATTTTGGAAACGTGACATCACAATGATTTCATGCCTTATAAGGGATTGCTCATTGGTTAAGAGAAAGGATGGGCAAATTTGATTCTAACAAAGTAAATTTGGGTTTTAAATTTCAGGAAAACTTGGGTTTGGAACGAAGTCAATTTTTTGGGGACTTCGGGGAACAAAGTTGCTTTTGATTGTAAAATGGTTTGGAGCACATGGCGCTCTTGGGCAAAGCACTCTGGGGGGAAGAAGGGCAAGCCTCATGACTTTTGCAAGATGAAGCCAATCAGAGCCCCGGCGGGATTCTGTGCGCACCCACTATAAAGCCCGGGGTGGCGACGCCGGGACTCACACTCCTCTCCTGTCCCCATCGGGGAAGGTGCTCCCGGGGCGATAGCTCTTACAAGAATTGTTTTTTATATAGCAATTTCTGTGGGGTGTCTCCAGCTTGCTCAGAGACTGTTCTCTTAATGTCTTTTCTAATTTTTTGGGGTATTGGATCTGAAATCCAGTGTGCGTCCACTGCAGCTGCATATACATTCAATATCCAAGGGGAAAAATTTTTTTTAATTTTTTCCAAAATTCCCCTTTTTTGGGTGTAATTTTTCCATTTAAAGGGGAAAACCCCCAAAAAAACCCTTTTTTTAACCCAAAAAAAAAAAAACCAAAAACTTTTCAATTTTTTTGGGGCTGCCCTTTCAAAAATTTTTTCTTTTTTGCGCAATTTACACCCAGGGGTTAATTAAGCGTTGTTTTGCTGGTGTGCTGCCCCCAAAAAAACCGCTTTTCAACCCAAAATATATAAATTTTCTGAACCTAATTCACAAGCAAAGGGTTAAATTTACAATTTATCTCTTGTTGTGTGGCTAGAAAACACCAATTGAACACCCTAAAAGCTACTTTTTTGTGGGGCTAAATTTCTTTGGCGCAATTTCATCCGGGGGTTTAAAATTAAGCTTTTTTTGCTGGTGTGCGACAAAAAAAAACCGTTTTTTTTCAACGAAAAATATATCATTTTTTCCTGTAGCCAATTCATTCCGAAGTTAATTAAGACCTGTTTGGCTTTACATTTAGTAAAACACACATTTTTTTTTTTAAAACGACACATAAAAGAAATTTTTTCCGGGCCATTTTTGGGGCGCAATTTATACCCAAAGGGGTTTCCCCAAGCTTTTTACGGGTTTTCTTTTTGGAGCAAAAACAGGGTTATATTTATCAATACAGAATACATAAACAGTGTCTGTACATTTTAAACAAACATATGTCAGACAGAGAGGTGGCGGGTTTCTGATCTGCGAGGGGAGGGGCACAAACATTCCTGAACAGGCCCAGGTCGCAGCACAGAAAGGGGGACTCGCAGCAGGGGTCACTCTGAGGCCACAACTGCCGCTGTCACTAGCGGCCGGTGTTGTTCACAACCCAAGGGTTCTTGATTTTTGACAAGGGTCATCCCCCTCCCAGATACATCTGACAACCCCCACCCAAAGAGGGGTGGAACCTCAACACAACCATTAGTTGGCATGGCCCGGGGGAGGGGTCAGCGCCCTCACCGTCCCAGCCCCCCTCTGTCCCACCCTTTCCCTCGCCAAGTTACTATTGGGGGGCTCACGCCACTAATACGGGGTTTACAATTTGAGGAGGGCAGTCACAGCTACTTGGCAGGAAGAAAGGGCCAATATCGCCTGTTTTCTTGCAGTAGGCGGAAAGTATAGATGTGGGTGGCATGGGAGGTCATTTTGTAAGGGGGTCCCCTTGGCAAAAACCAAAACCGGTGATAGGACACAGTAGATAAAACACAAATAGATGATAAAGTAGCCGACCGCATTTGGGGAGCCGGGTGAGGCAAGGGGCTTCATCATCGTCAGGAAAGAGGCTCAGCTTGCGCGTCAGGCACAGCCAGCCAGCAAGGGGTCGTGTGGCCGTGAGTCACGGGATACAGCATGGAGGTCGGGAGCCCAAGGGGCCACGGGGAAAAAAAACCCTTTCCCAAAGGTCCAAAAAGTAGCGGCCAGGGGCTCAGCGAGGCAGCGGCGGCAGTAGTCACTAAATCGGAGCGTTGGGGGAAAATCCGATACCGGGCGGTGCAGTTTTTCTAAGACAGGGAGGGCCGAATATGGGAAAAATGTAGAATCTGGGGCAGAAAGTAAAGCTGGCCGGGGAGCTAACGTTGGCCCCCCACGGACCGCGTCAACACATGCAGCGCCCCACCCGGGTGGCCGGGGAGAAAGTCCTCAGTTTGGGTGGTCCACCTCCCCGCCGCAACAACGCAGCACAAGCGCCCAGTGGCACGCAGCCATTGCCCAGTCAAGGCTCCACCAGCCCCGGAAAAAAGGGAGTTTTTTTCTCTTTGACATCATTCCCGGTCCAGATGCTCCTGCTCCTCGCTACTCATGGGCCCGCAGTTCTTCAGGAGGCGATTCAAAGAGACAACATTATGCGTCCAAACCCAAATCCTAAGGGTGACGGGCTGACCGGGGCTCCGTCCAAAGGTTGGTACTGCACCCCTCCCTTTCCAAATGGGGGAACTCTGCACCGTTCGAGAACTAAGGGTTTTGTGCCGAGCCGAGAGGGAGGTTCCAAGCCGAAATTTTCTTTTCCAAAAAGGCAGTCCCCAGCATTTCATAAATTGTAGAACAAGGGGGTCATCCTTGAGTTTATGGGTTTTTTCCAAGGTTTCACGCGCGCGGACGTTTTTAGCTGTAACTACGGGGGGGGGGGGGGGGGCCAGTACATGGCCTTTACGGACCACGGGGTGAATGTGTTTTTCACCCCCGGGAACCCAACAACTTGGACGGGAGACGCCGCTTTCCCCTCACGTTGCAAATTGCGCACCTCGCCAATGTCCGCCCCTCCTCCCCCCACCACCCCCATCTCAGCCTCCCAAGTAGGGCTCCTCATACCACATGTTAGGGCACAGGGGGTGTCACGCAGTTCTACACCTGGTTTCCCCCGGCGAACGAATCAACAGGGAGGAACTCTCCGCGTCATGCAGCAAGAAATCGATGTGTGGCTTTTTCCCCGCCCAAATGCAAACGGGAACCCTGGTGAGGGGCAATGGGAGGAACATGGGGTCCGCGCTCACGAAAGGGATGGTCCATGCGCCCTGCTGGGCCCCGTGTTCAATCTGGGTTGTGAAAAGTTCCGAAGCTTCCACCGATCTTTAGAACATTCTGAAAATGGCCAGGAAAACGTGCAGCATTTAACCCTTTGTACAAAGCCAGGAACACCCTCCTCGAGTGCAGCGGGAGAACGGCCTCCCCCAACACAAAATATACGCGTGTTTTCCACCCGCTGAATTTCCCCCGCACATTTTTACCGATGTATGAACAAGAAAGGCCCTTAACGATTTTTTGAATCCAGGGACAAATACTCCCCTGTGTAACTTTTATTCAGCCAGTGGCAGCCATGCGTGACACCTGCCGTTTGTTGAGGCCATTCCCAGGGGGCACTTATTTGTCAGTCGCCCGGGCTAAAGGATGAATAACTCATTCCATCTTTATGTCCCGGGAAAAGATGCTGAAAAATCTTTGGGGAGGGACGGAGACGTGGCGACACATCTCGTGGGCCCCAGGATCCAGTGGGGCTGAAATGGAGGAGGGGAGGAGGACATTTGGGGCAAAGCAGCTGTGAAATTAGTGGGTTTTACCCAGGGGACAAGAAGGAGGAGCGGAGCACTGGAAGGTGGATGGAGATAGGAAAACGAGGCAGATGACCCCCCCAAACACCATGGAGAAAGTGGAAATGGAGGCGGGGGGCCCCCCGGGGTCACTTTGGCAATGGGCCCGACATGCTTAATTTTCCGGCAGTGACAGCCCAAAGTCAGAACCGGCAGAGGGGTACTTCTGGCCCTCCACCAAAAGGGCCCTCGCTACCGGGCCAAAATGGGAGCCTTTTTTTCCCCACTATTGAGAGGGAAGACAAACTCAAATACAAAAGGGGAAAACCTCCGTAATCAGTTGGGTGCTGCCTAGTCCATCTCCCTCCCTGACGGTCTGACCGGGGGGGTTTCCCCAGCGCTCACGTACTAAATCTGCGGCTGCTGGGGGAAGGTGGGGGGTAGGAGCATCCAGCTCCATCGTATAAACCCAAGCTGGAGTCAAATGATGAGCACTTCCTTTACCCGCCTAGTGAGGAGGCAGTCCCGCAGCAGCGGGCTGAGCATCCCTGAACCAAAAGGGGTGCCTACTGGACAGCACTCCCGGGGACCTCAGTTAGAAGATCCGCTGGACACGGGCAGGGGCCCAAAAGGATGTGGGCCGCAACTTGCCGAGTTTGCAGTGGGGAAGCTGTCCTGCCCGCCAGTAGTGTGGCATCAGAGGGGTGTTCAGTGCGCGGGGGCCATCGGTTACCCCCCCGGAAACCCGCTTGCCACGGGAAAAGTGGGAAAGACTCCTTTGTCAAGAAGAATCAAGCGTGGGGTCGGCCAGGGTTTCCACACACAAAAGCCCTTAGGCGCATTTTTTGGGGTTTAAACTACCTGCCTCACCCTATTCTGATGCCCCCCCCCACCTATGCCACACACTGCTGACAGTTTTTTTCCATCTGCCCCACCCCACTTTACCAGGGACTTATTGCCACCCACCTCAACACTCTGTCATTGTCCACTCTATGACCTCATGCTTTGCCGTTGTGTGCCGTGACTCCACACGTGTCATTTGCCCCTGCACCTCATGCGCTGCTGTGGCCTCCCGTCCTCCCCACTGTGTCTTTTGCCACTGCCTACCTATGCTGCTGCCCCGTGACCTCCCTCTCAGTCATTGTGCCACTCTGTCTTCCTCCTGTTTTTGCCACCTCCACATGGTCATTGTGCCACGCCGATCTCATACGCTGCCGCCGGACCCCCACACGTTGATTGTGCCACTCGTGCCTAATACTGTTTTTCCAAATTCCAGAATGTCATTGTGCCAGCCTGATCTATACTGCTGCCCGCGTGACCTCCACACTGGTGATTTGCCACTCGTGCCCAATACTGTTTTGCCCCCTCCAGAATTCATTTTGCCACTCCTATCTCAGCTGCTGTGCGTGACCTCCAACTGTATCTTGTCCACTCTGGGCCTAATACGTTTTGCCCCCTCCAAATGTCATTGTCACTGCCGACCTAATTTCTGCGCGCCCTGACCTCCCCTGTGTGATTGGCCACTCTGTGGCCTAAAACGTTAGCCGCCTCCAGAATGGCATTGTGCCACGCCTGTCTCATACTGCTGCCCCCCGTGACCTCCAACGTGTATTTTTGCCACTCTGTGGGCCCAAACTTTTTGCCGCCTCCAGAATGTCATTGTCCACTTTGGCCCCTACCTTTTAAACTGTCTTTTTCCCCCGGGGCCTTTTTCCCCCCCGGCTTTTCCCCCCGGCCCCATTGTGGCCACCCCCCTGTTTTTGGCCCCCTTCCTCTGTTTTGCCAACCTCCAAATGTCATTGTGCCACGCCCGACCTCATCCTGTGGCTGCCCCCCGTCACCTCCCCCACTCGTCACTAAAGTTGCCACCCGAGCCCCCAGCTTGTTTTTTTTTAGCTTTCGCGGGCATGACTTTATCAGGCTACATTCCGCTTGAGTTTTTTGTCAGTTTTGCCCTCTTAAGGGGCAGGAATTTTATAGTGAAGCGATTCAAAAGAGCGGCGGCAGTCATCTGCGTGTCATACTAAAAACACAACATTTTTATGAAGACCAAACCAAGCTCCTCTGCATTTTTAAGCATGGCTCGTGGCAGCCTGGAAATAGCTGCTTTTTAGCGCGATTCGTGCCGAAGTAATGTCGGAAAATTCGGCGAAGTGACCGAATCGAATTTTTGAGAAATTCGCCCATCTCTAGTTAAGAGAGTTATTGGAGGTGTTCCAGGGATTATCCATGTGTGTGGGTGTGACTGGTATATAAGATGGCACACAAGGTTAGGTATGTCTCTTCCCACCATCCTTCTTGCTACCCTCTCCTCTCCCCCGCCTTTCCCTTAGTTAGCTAGGTTTCCTATTTGTATATATATTTATATTATCCTTTGTAATAAACCCTTTAAATATCCAGTTGTTCTTGTTCAGTTTTTAAAGGGGTTGCCTCATCTCAAAGTTTCATAGGATACATGAATGAAATAATGCTGCTTTGCTCTGTCACTTTCTGGTCAAGCTGTCTGTAATTAGCATATGAGCTCCGTGTATTCAGACTTCTCTGTTTATTAGTCTAGATTAGATAAATTACCTTCTCTGAGATCCAGAGAAGCTTCTGAGCTAATGTAAACAGTAATTATTTTCTTTTGTCTGAAAGATCACATAATACACAAGCTCTCGCTGCCTGACCTGTGTGATGATGTCACTCCCTGCTATCAGATAGAACAAACAGCAGGGGAGAAGGAGTACACAGGTCGGTCACTTGGGAAACCAAAGAGAGCTCAGAAAGTGATAAAATCATTTGTAGCTCCTTAACAAAAAAAGATGAACAAAGCAATATATTTGGAAAACGTCTTCACTTAGAGTTCCCTATATTTTGAAAACTATTCTTAGTAGTGAGAGAACCCTTTTATGGCACCCCAAAAACCCGGGAGATTCTACAGGTGGCCCATGACTTTAATTTTGGACAAAGTCCGAAATTAATGGATAATAAACTGAAAATCTTTTAAAGAAAATCTGGTCTAGATCAAGAGGTTCTGAAAAGTTATTTTTTTGTTTTCTTGGAGAGGTTTCACTTTACATTTAGTCCACCTAATATACGAAGGCAGTTACTTTTCTATATGTCACAGTTAGCAGGGGTCCAATCACATGTGCTAGCTACTAGACTCCTACAATTGCAGGTAATTGCTTGACTAACACATGTATTATTCATAGGTGCTCCTTATAAATATTCCATCCCAACATCACAGGTAGTCAGAGTAACTCTTTGTGAGCGACTTCTGTGCAGGAACAAGACCCATGCTCTATAAATTCAGTGATGATACAAACAAATGTTCCGACATTTACTATGAAGTCAGGGTCATACCTTAGGTTAAAAGTCCTATGAAATATACATGCATGCAGGTAGGGAGCCTGAGCTTTGTTTTCTTTTCAGTAAATTATATTTCCAGTGAATTGTTCCATTTGTCATACATTTTTATCATGGGTTTCCCCTAGACTGCTCCATTGAAAAGTTTAGAAACCATATTTTTTGAGCATTGCAGTCTCACACAGACATTGGAGCACATTTATCAAGGCAGTCTTGTCAGAATTCTGGCACAATTTGCAGCACAAATAATTTAATAATTAATAATAATTAATGTATAAGGAGTATGGCCCTTGTAAAAAGCAGCCTGACCATCTGGAAAGGGTAGTAGCTTATTAGGCAACAACCTGTGCCAAAATTTTGACACAGTAGCATAAAGTAGGATGACTTAAAAATGGTGTTAAGTTAGACTAAACATTACAGATTTATCAACACTATGGCCCATTGTAAGACTGTCTAGTCAAACTTTCTACTGTCTATGGGTTACACAGTATTGATAAATCTTCTGTATTATCTGTAACATTCAAAGTACATCTCCACTCACCCAGTTGTGATAGGGAATCCACAACCATCCTCCTTACCCACCAACTTTGTTTTTTCCCATTTGTATCCTGGCATGTAGGTTTACTTTTATGATTACCATTTGGTCAATTGGATAATTATGTAGTAGGAAAATGCTTATACACATTGCCCAAATAATTCTACCATATAGTTTCCAATTAACAGTACAATGTAGTGCTCAAATAATTGCTGCAAAGGTGGGGCTGACTTAAAGGGAATGTGTCATCAGAAAATGACCTATTGTTTAACTCATCTTTCTATGTTAAACATATGTCTTAAGAATTGTGGATTCTGTTTTTTTTTATTTTTTTTGTCTCTTTATTTCCCATATCACTACATTTTTTTCACATTTTACCCCTCTTAGAATTTGTTGGCCGTTTCCCCGTATATACTATGCTAATATATATAACATCATTATACAGTACATCTGCAAAAAAAAAACCCTCATATGTCTATGTAGATAGGAAAATAAAAAATAAAAAAAAATATATAGGCATCAGCATCAAGGGGTTAAAAAAAAATCCTGAAATCCTGCAGTTTGTACTTTGGCCACTAGGACTAATCATAGTCTGACACTTCTGATGACATGTATGAAGGAAGGCGCGTCTAAGTGAATATACGAGTCTCATTTTTCAGTGTATAATGCGCTTGAATGTATAAAAGTGTTTTTTGTGTTATAAATGGTGTAAAGATTGATGCCCCTCGCCTGTGTGTTTGGTGCATTATGGAACTTAGACGCATTAGTAATGCCCCCAAACTGTTAAGGTAAGATAGGTTGGAAATAAGAAAGTCATTAGAATAGCATGCGTGAATAGAAAATGGGATGATCCTGTTGGGGGGAAAAGGCCCGAGCGAATCGCCTATTTTTGCTGAAACATTATAGATTGTTAAATTAGAATGGGGTAGAGAAAACTTTTCAGCGTTTTCTTTTTCAGAAAGGGCAGGATTATGCAGAAAGGTGACACCAATGTGTATAGATAACACAGGATCCACAATTTACAATAGGAGTATGCTCCCCTCTCTTTTTCCCCTGGCACAGTGATTTCTTCCCAGTAAGAGCATGCCAAAAAACTGTAAAAGTCATTGAATCTGTTCCTGTTCAAAAGCTTCTATCCCCTGAAGTGTTAAAGCATCTCCTAAATTGTTAAAAGCACCCAGCCAAAATGGCCGCCCCATAATCATATACAAAACGTAGAATAAAAAAATCTATAACCAGAAAATAAAACAGCTAGGAAGATAAGAATAAGTATCAGTATTTTTTAATTAGTAAAAAAAAATTGGAAAAAATTGCCCTTTAAATTTTATGGTAAAAAGTAGGCATTTGGGTCCCCGGCACATGAATCCTATTATGTCACGTTCTTTTTGCCCTCAATCAAAATAATCCCAATATAACTGGGCCCCTTTGCTTAAAAAAGTATAAAGGAAAAAACCTGAGGAAAAAAATAATGATAGAAAAAAAGTTTGAAAAAAGTCACCAGTCTTGGGGAAAAGAGGGTACTAAAACCCTTGTTTCGGGGGCAGGGGGCAATGGGAATCACCGGGTGAGATGAAGGGTGAATAAAAGGGAAAATTTTTAAAATTTTTTCCAGCATGTACACGAGGATGTTGGAAAAATGAAGAAGGTTCACTCTTTATTGAAAAAAAAGAAAAAAATATGGAAAAAAAAACCAAAAACCCAAAGTTGACGCGTTTAGTTTATTTTCAGCCTTAGTCGAAATATCAAACAAGGGGCCCATATTCAATATATATCCACCCCCAAACCGTTACTTGTTTCCCCTGATGTTTAAAATTCTTATCCCAATGAAACAGAGAGAAAAAAGTATGCAAAAAATGTATGCAAAAAATGTATGCAATTAAAAGGAAGTCCAAAGAATATCTAATTCATGTTTATATTTCTTATGAGTCTGAGTCAAACACAACTTTTTAAATAAAAAAAAAACAAAAAAAAACCAAAACCTTGAATTCAGGATTTACAGAAAAATTGTTTGTTTACATATGTAGATCTTTTACCCATTAAAGTGAATTATTACGAAAACAAATACACCCCCGGTTTTCAGCTGACTTATATGAAGACAGTTTGTCAGGGTCGGCCCGGGAATTTATTTAAAAAAAAAGGGTTTTTTTGAGGAAAGTTGCTTTTGTTGCAGATATGAGATGTGTAATTGGGTTCACACAGTAATCTTCCCTTTCCCATAGTCTGTCAAATTTTCCCTGTATATTATTCTGTAAATTGTTTTAATTGAAGACACCTCTCACTAACATTTTTTTTTTTTTTTTTTTTTAAGATTTTTTTTATAAGGCTCAGAACACATAGAAATGAGAAAGGGCCTTATGAACAAAAAAAAAAAAAAAACAAAATGGATCTACCACTGGGGTCGGTTTTTTTGACACCAAGGACAACAGGGACTGGTGTTAGTTTCATTCTTTCCTATCCAGTCCATCACCCTTGGCCCGCTTATTTTTTTCTTCAAATATTGCAGTTAATGAAGTGTGAGTTTGGATGTTCTCAGTATCCAAGGGTGTTGGACCAAAAGTCAGGCCCCCTTTTTAAAAAATGGGGGAAAGCCCATGGTTTTCTTTTTAATGTGTTTTGTTCTTATGCTTCTAAATTAATTCAGACACAATTGTAGGCCCTAAATAAACCAACCAGAGACCTGACTGCAACATGAATCTAGAACAAAAAGAGACCCCAAAATAAAGTCATTGCTAAGACCAGAACCAAGAAAAAAGTTAGTTTTTCAGATGATCTAAAAATTGAGCCCAACCCCAGATAAAAAAGGGAAAAAAATTCCCTAGCCCAAAACCCCTCAAAAATCAGTCCAAACTTGATTCCAAATATAATTTTGACCCCAGATCGGACTTTAAAATTGATTCAGATTTAAGACCAAACCATTGAAAGGGAATTGTCGTTGTTTATCCCCCCCAAAAATGGACTTTGGAAAATGGGAAGATTTTTTAAATAGAAGTAACAAATGTTTTCTTGATATGGAAATGAGTAGGGGGAAAAGAAAAGGGCCCCAAAAAGGGACACTGCCGCACAGCTTAATTGAAGGTTTCCCCGTTTGGGGTGGGGGCTGTAGATTACTGGTGGGTTTGGGGAAAAGTTTTTTAAAATGCCCCATATTTTGGGCTGCAAAACAGCAAGGGTTCCCCTTTAAAAATCGGGGTTGGTTTGTCTTTTTTTCCCTAAACTCCCTGTAGAGCAAACAAAGGTGCCATATCCTCTATGAATCATATACTTCCCCCCTTTCCCTAAATCCTTTTCCCCCTTTGGGCAATGCTGACAATGATGGGGATGTATGTATGTTTTAAAAAAGAGGATTCAGGATCCAAATGAGTTTTAAGTTCAAAAAATTTTTTAAATATTGGTCGATAGATAGTCAAATTTAAAATCCCAAAAAAGTTTTTAGGCACCCAGATTATGATAAGTAAAAGTGGGATAGCATTATAAAACAAAAATTTAAATCGCCGGTTTTTAGGTTTATCGGAAATTTCCCTACGCGATAATTTAGGGAGAATCTGTGCATAATTATTACTATCGCGCATTTTCAGGCTTCCTGTATTTTTATGGCAGCAAAAACAGTTAGGCATAGAGCAGGGGGGGGACATCATGATGTGATGTGAAGTTGTGATTGGTGGAAAAAAAACATGAACCCCCGTTTTGATAGAACAGCGTTCCCCATCGCACCGTGTGTCAGTTCTTTTAGCAGGGGTGGCTAGATCTTCTCAAAAAGCTCACTCGAGACACATTTTTTTATTCACACAGAAAAATATGTTTTAGTGTAAAAAATTAAAAAATAGGTGATTAGAGAATTTGCTCTTAGTTAGTAGACGAGACTTTTTTAAAGAAAATCCGCGTGTATAGCCGCGGGGGGGGGGGGGGTGTTTGCGGGGGAACAAGAAGACAACAGGCTTTTAAAAAAAGAGTGTATATTTGCAGCCCCCATCTGTTTGAACCCGCATTTAAATGGTTTTTTTTAAAATTTTTGGAGAACTCGCATGAGGTGAAATAGTACCTTTTTTTTTGTGAGCCCCCGTTTTTTTAAAGCCCCCCTTTTACTTAAATTAGGATACAGAAAATTTTTTTGTAACTGCTGTTTATTTCATATGCAAAAACCCCCCTTTTTATCCTCAAATTTTAATTAGGTTTTTTCACTGTGGGCAGATTTTTTTTCAAAGACCCCTCTTGTATTATTTTAGGAATTTGAAATTTGTAGTAATTGAGGTTATTTCTAGGGGCAAAACCCCCCTTTTATTATCCCTTTAAAAATTTTAAAAAAAGGTGTTTTCATTTGGCGCAGCCCCTTTTTTGTTTTAAAAACCATCTTGTATTTTAAATTTGGGTACAGAAATTTGCTGTAATTGGGTGTATTTATAGGTGCAAAACCCCCCCTTTTTTTATCCTACAATTTTTGTAGTGTATTCATTTTGGGCGGCCCAGTTTGTTCAAAAATGACCTTTTACTTAAATTTTAATAAGAAATTTTGTGGTAAATGCTGTTGTTTTCATTTTTGCAAAACCCCCCTTTTCTTTCCCCATAACTTTTAAAAAAGCTGTATTGATTTGGTGCGGCCCCGTTTTGTTATAGAGTCCCTTTTATTAAATTGGGATACAGAAGTTTGTAGTTTTCTGTTGGGTATTTCATTGGTGAAAACCAGTTTGTATGTTAATTTTAAAATAGTGTATTGCCGTTGTGCGGCCCTAGTTTTTTTTAAAAAGCCCGTTGTATGAAAATTTGATAGAAAAAATTTTTTTAAAAAAGTTTATTTTTTATTGCTGAAAAAACGCAATTTTTTCATCTTGTAACTTTGAATAGTTTTATTGCGTCGTTTTAATTTCATTTGGGGGAAAGGCATTGTATGTATTTTGTGAAAACTATCAAATTTATCCTACTGGGCGTTGTAAATTGGGAGAAGGAAGAACACTGTTTATTTTTTTTATGGTTTTTCCCCAGACCCCTTTACAAATATTTTTAGAAAGAAATTAGTTTCTAATATAGTTGGCTGTAGAAAAATTTGAGGGGTTTAAGAATAGCTGTGATTTTCCATTTTAATAAGAGCTGTCAAAAACTTTTTCCCTATTTTTAAATTTTTTTTTTCTGAAATGGAGGGAAAAGCAGGGGTAAGCGAGAAGGGGGTGAGGACTGGAGGTAGAGGTACGAGAGAAGGGGTCCTTCCCGTGTGGTACAAACGCAAGAGTCAGTTACAGGAGTGAGGTGTATGTGGGTAGGGCCCCGGAATTCAGGGAAGAACAGGTCGCAAACTGTTTTTAAAAGGTTAATCAACTGCATGCTGGGTCCACCAAAAGAGATAGCAAAGTCCCGTTCAACTAAAATGGTGGTTGAAAGCTGTTTTGGGATTTTTTCATCCGGGGGTCATGCAGGTTTGGGATTATGCTGGGCCCGGAAGGTATAGTCAATGTCCGTTAATAAAATGGTGGTTAAAAAATCCTTTTTCAAGCACTTTTTTAAAATTTTGGGGTAGCAGGGTTTTTTGGTCATGTGTGGTCCCGGACAGTTTTTAGTCAATGTCCCGTTCCAAAAATGGTGAATCAAAGATCCTTTTTCCCCGGAAAATTTTAAACTGTGGGTCAGACAGTTTAAGGGGGCTGCTGGGGTTAGACAGGTAAGCCAATGTCCTTCAAAAAAATGAGGTTAAATAATACGTTTCTGGCACTTTTAATTTGGGGTATGGGTTTAAGGGGCAAGCTGGGTCAAGACAGGGTTAGTGAGTAGTCTGTGAGTTTTTTCTGTGATATTGTTGCCCTAATTGTGTTGTAAGATTAGCTGTATCATTTTCTGTTGTGGATTTAATTCAGTTCTCAGCCCCTTTTGGGGGTAAGAATGAAGGGTTTTTTTCCTTCCATGACTTAATGGGCTGGTAATAAACTATTATGAAAGGTATCGGTTGAAATTGAGATGTCCCCTATCGAATCCCATACGATAGTTTAGTAATCGCCATCACCAGTAAAAAGGAAAAAAAAATGTCACAATGTCAAAATGTGACATTTCAAAAATTCCCTTTTTTAGAGCTCAATAACGAAAAACTATCAATCCAAATATGAGGAGAGGGTATGTCCCAATGTGGATGTGAGATGGGAAAGAAGGGGAAGAAGACCTGGTGGGAACTATACGATGAAGCAGGGCGTCCACTGAGTCACCGCTGGTAGTATAGTGAAACCGGTTCTGTGGATTGATATTCTTTTATGATTGATGTATCTTGAAAAAGTCATTGTTTGCTGAAACGTTGAAACTTGACATCTGTGACATTTATTGCATTCCTGGATACTAATAATGCTTTATTTTATTTTTTTTAATCCTACTTTTTTTTTTTACACATACATTACATTTTGTATCAGTATGACACAGGCTGATGTCAAGGCAACACACAGTGGGCCCTGACTGCAGTTTACTATACAGACAGCCCTGGGGCTACTTTAGGTCCTCATGGCTGACTGGGCAGACATTCCCAAGGCTCCATCAGGTACTGGGAATCCTGATGGGGCAGGAGGATCAGTCTTGGTCATACCGAGGACCATGGCAATCAAAAGGTTAAATGGTGAGGATTGGAGGTTTACTCCAGTCCCTGCCATGCATAGAGACTGCTGGCAGCCCTCTGAAAGCAACAATGTCTTTTGGAGTCGCTGCCAACAGAAGTCAATAGGCGGCCATTAAGAGGTTATAGAAAAAGGAAGTGTGGATGGATTCCAGGTGTATGATGACCTGTGCAGTAATTTGTGTTAGCAACTACCCTAACTAAATATAGTGTACTAGACAAATAACTGTAATAAACACTTCCTTGTTATACATTCTGGTGCCCAACAAACAGTGCCGTATAGCTGTAGCAAAACCAAAATTGACAGATAACCTTCTGTTCCATTACATCATGGACAGAAGGTTATGTCAACTTCTCCGTTGATATCTCTGTCAAGTTAAAGCTTGGTTCACATATGCGTCAGAGGTTTAATTCAGAACCTCCATCTCATGTTCTGTTGGGAATTATGGGAAAAAAATGCTGCAATAGGGTTTGTTGGGTGCCGTGGGTGTCCATTGTGAAATGGATCCCTAAGTGTCAGGATTCCGCCTGTTAGACCCCCAGCTTTGAACTCTGGTTGCCTGCCACGGCCGTTGTGACGAAGAACGCGGTTTAGTCCGTAGTGCTGTTATTTGTGTTCACCGGTGTGAACTCGGTCTTTCCTGCTCTGTAAACATCTAATACAAAAATCAGTGGCACACTAAAAACTAAGTGAAACATCAAGGTATATAGGAATATTGGAAATGCATTACTGCTAAGGAAAATATGAAAAACCTGGGACTCTTAGTTTACAGTTTTTGATCAAAGATTGTATTAAGCTCACCTCCCAATAGCGTCAAGGGGATCCCAGAACAGGTGAGTCCCTAACCACTAACATGTTACCTCACTAGGAGTCCGTTCAGACTACAACTTCTCAGGGAGTGGCAGGAACTTGCAATTGAACTATCTTGCACTGGTTTAAAAGAGGCGGCAGAGTGCAGCAAGCCAATGAGATTGCCATTTCTCAAATAGACTACAAAAGTTAATTAGGCTGTGCACATCTAAAATATATTTTGAAAAACGTAAGCATAGGTGCACACTGAAAAGTCCCAGGTTTTTCATATTTTCCTTAGCAGTAATGCATTTCCAATATTCCTATTTACCTTGATGTTTCACTTAGTTTTTAGTGTGCCACTGATTTTTGTATTAGATGAATGCTATTGCCTTTTCAGTGTGCACCTATGCTTACGTTTTTCAAAATATATTTTAGATGTGCACAGCCTAATTAACTTTTGTTTCCTGCTCTGTATTCTTAATTGATACCTGGCCAACGCCTGTGGTCAAGAATCCTCCATCACTCTACTAGTTAAACTGTTTCATTTCAAGTCCTTTCGATTGACAGCCTTGTATCCAAATCGGTCTTTTCCACCTATTGCCTTTGTCTTTTGTTTTCTGGTCAGGTATAAAAGGGTTATTGTGTCAGTTCCCCTTTTCCTGCTACATTGGTTTCTTTTTTGCCTTTAGCTAGTCTTTACCCTTCTGTGCCCATTCCTGCTTATCTGACTTTGGCTATGTTACTTACTATCCATCTGCCTTGTGATTCTGTACTGCTTCTCCCGACCATTAACGACCTGGCTAGTTGGACCTTCTTTGATTATGATCAGTGTTTGTTTGTCTGCGTCTTGTGTATTCACTTATATAGTGAATCTCGCAGTCTTCGGTTGGAGCCGACCTTTTAAGGAGGCGGGCACCCCCAAAAAGGCAGGGACAGTGGTTGGGAACAGCTTCAGGGCATCACTCTGTCTGTGTCTACTCGTGCGCCCCGATCGGTTCCTCACACTAAGTATCCGTTTTCACCTTTGTTCTGGAACCTATGACGCAGATGTGAACAAGACCGAAACTGTGCTACATCAGTACATAGACTAAATAACAATAGGATAATAATAATAATAATCTTTATTTATACAGCGTCAACCAATTCCGCAGCACTTTACAATATAGAGGGTATAATTACAGACAAAAAGAAAGACATTGCACAATAAAAGCTATTTATAGATGAGACAAAAGGTGTGAGGGCCCTGCTCACAAGAACTAACAATCTATGAGGGTGCCTGCAGGAGACGAAGGGTGAGAAGGGCTAAGTTTACAATGGTCCAGCCTTGTTTCATAAATATGGGGTGGTTTACATAAAAATTGGGTGACTCTGACATCTATATACAGATAAGTGCCTATTATTGCCCTAGTGTAGGGAGTGACAAAGGCGTGTGTGATAGAAGGTGTGGGTTAGCAACTAGGGATCTTAGTAGGCCTTCCTAAGAAGATGTATTTTCAGGACACTCTTAAAACCATGGAGGCTAGGATTTTGCCTGATGGTACGTGGTAGGATGTCCCAGAGAATCAGTGCAGCACGTGTGAAATCTTGAAGACAGGCATGTGAGGTTTCGATGATTGTGGTCTGTAGTTTGATATCCACAGCAGAGAGGAGAGAGTGGGTGGAGTGGTAGACAGAGATGAGGGAGAAGATGTAGGGGGGTGCAGGACTGTGGAGAGCTTTATGAGTGAGTGTGACGAGTTCATATTGTATCCTGTACCGAATGGGCAACCAGTGCAGTGACTGACACAGGGTAGAGGCATCAGTATAGCGGCTGGAAATAAAGATGAGTCTGGCTGCTGCATTCAGGATACAGTTACACCACCGCACACTGCAAAAATAATATAATGTATATATCTAGATGCCATCAGAGAATGCTCAAATAATACCAACATGTAATAACCACATACAGTCATCTAATACAGAAATGCAATTTATTATTTACATTCATGGTGCTGGAGCAAGGAATATAATAAGGCATGGAAAATTCATTAAACTCCATACTTCCTTGCGCCCTCTTTTCTGCCTGGGATAAAGTGGCGCCAAAGGTAGTTGCCTGTCTTTGCATACCTGTCGTCCCGGCCATGTTCACAAGCTTTAGAAAATCAGGCCATCTGAGTTATCCAATTCAGTGGGGGGGAAGTTGATGTAATAATGTTGCACATCATAAGGCCAGCTCTGCTGCAGGAAGAGAAGCTAGCTTTTCTGAAATCAAATAAAAATAAAAAAAATCGACAAGACAGCATGGCAGGTGGGGGGTGGGGTGCTGTCCGCAATTAGCAATAACACCTACATTAATGCTCATTAGAGAAATTATCTGAATAACCACCCTTGAAGCTGGAGGAAGTATTTTGCTGTTTTGTTTCCATGGAGTAAATTATACGACACATTCTTCTGTAATTATTTTTATTGCATGTTTTAACAACATGTTGAAAATCAAATAATGTAATTATCTGTTAACCTTTCAGAAGTGACGCATTTTCAATCAGCCTTCCCCCGGGAGGCAAATTGACTTCCCAAAGCGATTATGTAATTAAACTCGTATGTTGAAGGCAAAACAGAAAACACTGACATATCAGAACCCGAGCCACTTTTTATATTGTACCCGTATTTATATATAGATATACACAGTCAACTATTATTGTTATTACTTCTAACATTCAACATGAAGGAAGTCATGTGTGGTGAGCTAGCTCGGTGGGTATATAAGCTGTGTGTGATAGGCTGTTTGGACACATATCCCTCGTTGCTGTTATGAGTAAAATGGAAGACATCAGAGTTGCAAAATGATGATTACTGGGTGATATTTCTGACACTGTGCAGTTTGTAACCTGTTGGAGACTGCTGGAGTGAAAAGGTATCGTGAGTGGACAAATGGTGCCGTTGTGCATAAGAGATGTAGAAACTGTAGAGCACTAGGTGCCATTGAAGTGAGAGGTGAACGTTGTCTACTGATTAGTGCGAGGATGAAGGAGATGTTACAGGGGAGCAGATCACCGCCAAAATGAACTAGACATGTGTCTAACAACTTTGAATCCAACTGCATATAGGGCCCCAAGAGAAAACATATGTCACTTTACCTCTGCTAACCCTACTGTGTATGGGGCCCGGAGCAGATGGATATCACTGCACCTCTGCAAACCCTACTGTGTATGAGGCCTTGGAGCAGACGGATGTCACTGCACCTCTGCTAACCCTACTGTGTATGAGACCACAGAGCAGACGGATGTCACTGCACCTCTGCTAACCCTACTGTGTATGGGGCCCCAGAGCAGATGGATGTCACTGCACCTCTGCTAACCCTACTGTATATGGGGCCCCAGAGCATACGGATTTCCACTTAAGCACCTCTGCTAACTTACTGCGTGTAGGAGGCCCTCGGAGCTATGATGGATGTCACTGCACCTCTGCTAACTCTAAACTGTGTTATGGGCCGCCAGAGCATACGGAGTCACTGCACCTCCTGCTAATCCTACTTGAGTGAGGGCCCTGGGAGCTGACGGAGGATGTCACTGACACCCTCAACTGCATACCCAGGGTGTACCTAGTTTAAAAAATAGTGAATGTGAAAACTTTGAAAACCCCTTCACTGATGTCTGTTTTGCTGCCTGTCCTGGCCTTGTTCCCGGATGCACTGCCTGGCCTGACATCTCCTGTTAGATGACGTTCTATTGTTCTACTGCTCTTTGAACTGTCTACACATAACTATTCCAAGACAATCACCTTGGGATCCCCCCAAACAAGTCCAGAGACAGCATCACACCGACCCTTTTTGGTCTTGCCGGGGGGGGGTGGGGGGGGGGGCCACGGGCGATACACAGACAAGCTCTATCTATAAAGAACACTGGATAAAGTTCACCAGACTTAGTGTAACATTGCAACTTCAATATCTTTATTATTAACAGTTTGCTATTAAATATTTCCCTGGATTATTGGGCAGCCTGAACTATAGTTGAGGTATACACATCATTTCTAGTAAATGCAAGGTCTACTTTGTTAGGGCAAACTCCACTTTTTATTATCAGTATACGATTTCAGGATAGGGTGTTTTCTTTTTCAATTTTACCCATTCCACCTGTGTTGATATATCCAGCCTAGCAGTTAAATTACAATCCAGCAATCTTGTAGTCACACAGGTTTTTGTTGCAAAAATACCGTGTTCATACGGAAAACATAACAGATACGTGTTTTTGACTTTGTGTCGCACCCAGCTTTGTGTCATTAGACGCACATCCACGTAAATCTAAAATCAGAATTCTATATTCAACCACAGGTGAAATTGGAAAGGGGGGAAAAAAATACAGTGTTATTATACGACAACATAACCGATAATTGTATTTTGACTTTTGCGCACCCAGCTTTTGTCAATGACTGCAGCATCCACGTAAGGATCTTAAAACAGCAATCTATAGTCACCACAGGTGAATTAAAGGTGCAAAAAAAACCGTGTATATACTAAAACATAACAGATACGTGTATTTTTTGACTTTTGCGCACCCAACTTTGTTCATTGACGCAGCATCCAGTAAATCTTAACAGCAATTCTGTAGTCACCACAGGGGAATTGAAAGGTGCAAAAAATACCGTTTATTATACGAAAACATAACAGATACTGTTTTTTTACTTTTGCTCACCCAGCCTTTGTTCATGACGCAGCATCCACGTAAATCTTAAAACATCAATTCTATAGCACCAACAGTGAATTGAAAGTTTGCAAAAAATACCGATTGTAAATTATACGAAAACTTAACAGATACGATTGTTTTTTGCACTTTGCCATTCAGATTTGTTGATAGACACTTTGCACGTTTAAATTTGAATCCAGCAATTTTGTTTTTGATTAGAGGATTTGAGAATAGCTGTGCTTTTGCCGTCTTTTAATAAGAGTACTTTTTCCAAAACTAGTTCTCATACCTTTCTCAAATTTTATTATTTCTGAACAATGGACGCAAAATTCAGGTGGTAAGCGAGCAAAGAGGGGGGTAGCACATGGGGAGGGTTTTGAAAGAGGTACGAGAGAAGGTGCCCTTCCCGTGCGGCAACAACACGCATGCCAACGGATCGCGAGTTACAGACCGTCATGCCCTGTCATCGCTGTGTTCCAGGCCCTGAGAATCTAAGTAACGACATCGTCGCCAATCTGTCCCTACATTGGTTAATGCAACCTGCAACTAGCAGTCTTACCTCCTCGTCCTCCAGTCACGGCCACAAAAGTCGGCAACAGCATCATGAGCATCCGTCCAACATGAAGCAGCCAAATGCAACTCGTTTTACCACCACGTGGATTAACCTATTGTCTGAAGACCTCTTTGATGACAAAATGCGGTTTGGGGTCAGAAAGGCATGTTTAAAAGATCCAAGAGGATGATTTAGTCAGGCTCTGAAGCCCAGTTATACAGATGCCATCAGAGGAGGTAAAGGAAGCCGGTCAATCCGCAAAATCCCGGGGGTCTGTCAATGCCTTATGCAGTGCCCCTTGCTTGTAGCCCCGCAGGCTTTCTGGATGCAGAATGTCAAGACAACCAAGTCACCTGTGTTTGATGATGATATGAATGACGCATTGCGGATCCATCCTGGTCTTTTCACCCCCCACAGAATTGCTTGCGAGCTGCGCATCATCAGTGACAAGGAGGAAGACGATGGTGTAGTGTCAAAATGGGTCCGCCACAAAAAGGGAGAGGCGGTCGCGAGAAGTCCGCTGATTATTATTCCGCCAGCTCCGGTCCAGCGCAAACCCGCTCCTCGCTTATCGTCCGTCAAAAGGTCCAGACCTCTCAAGCCTGGCTTCCTTTTGAGCAAGCTTCTATTCACCCATCGATTCAAATGCCGCCGTTGCCGTAAACGCATAAGGTAGGAGGCAAGAACTAAGTGGTTTAACCACCACCAACAAGTCTAGTCACATGGGCATCAATGCATGGTTAAATGGAGGGAACACTTTGGCCAAAAAAGGCCAGACCGACGCCATGCCTCCAACCACTGTCACACCCTCTGTCCACCCGCCTCCTCCTCCTCCGCCACCACCAAGCGTTCCTCACTGCCCATGTCCTCTGAGTCATGATCAGGATCAGCTCCTCTTTCAGCCTCCACCGTCGCCCGATTACCACCAGCAACACCAGATACCCAGCTACCCCTTCCTCCTTCCGCCAGTTTTGACGACCTGCACGCCGTACAGCGGCCATTCTACGCACCAGCCTTCCTGTTCCTTCCATTTTTGGAGGCAGAAGAAACACTTTAACGCCAAACCATCCTCTAAAGCCAAAAGCCTGAATGTCGGCATTGAGCCCAGGCTTTTGTGCCGTTGGGAAAATGTTGCCTTTCCGTCTGGTGGACACAGATGAGGTTCCGCCACATCATGGCCCTCGCCTGCACCCCAATACCATATGCCGAGCAGGCATTTCTTTGCCTAGAAAAGCCGACCCTGCCGCCTGGCCAGACCACGTGTCACTAAAAATTTCAAGCGCGTTGTCTGCATCTGTGACCGGAAAAGTCCACTCAACCATCGACAACAGTGGACTAGTAAGCACGGCCAAGGCCACTATATTCTCTGTGAACGGTCTCTGGTGCTGACGTTGGCTCACAGGCTTTGGCACAGCTCTTCAAAACCGCAGGGATTGGTGCAGGGCTCTTTCCCCCAAGTTCCCTCTGGTGGCATCACGTGCCCAGAGACACCAGCCGTGCTGTGAAATTAATTTTGCCTTGGAAACCGTCCACACACATGTCAGGAGCCTGTGTACGCTCTCCGCAACGAGACCGTGCACTGGC
The DNA here is from genome assembly GCA_025379985.1 of Phyllomedusa bahiana. Lineage (NCBI taxonomy): Eukaryota > Metazoa > Chordata > Amphibia > Anura > Hylidae > Phyllomedusa > Phyllomedusa bahiana. Next base: position 21,803 of record JAODAL010039131.1, read on the forward strand.
TGGGTGACAAGAACCATTGTGCCAGGCAAGGTGGTGTGCGATAACGGGGTGCCCCTCCCCCCGCGAAAATCTGCTGGCCGCCCTTGAAGATCGTAGGCCTGGAGCACATCCCTCTGCCTGTCACAAGTCATGACCTTGTTCATCCAGAATTTTCTAAAGAAGCTACCGGGTCCTGGACTGCTGCTTGAAGAAGGCTTCGAGGTCTGAGTTCGCACTTTCCGCCATACGTTCACCCTGCTTCGTCCCGCCTGACTGCTTGCAAGCGTCAGTCGTCTCCCGTCAACCGTCTCATTTTGACATGGCAACACGCTGGAATTCCACCCTCCACATGCTCCAGCGATTGTGGGAGCATGCAATGCCGTTTACGCAGTACGAAGTGACACATGGCCCTGACAAGCAGCGGTGCGGACCTCGGGTGTTGAGCCACCGGAGTGAGGCAGGTGAAAAGAGCTCTGGCACCATCTTGCCAGTTTTGAAGACGCCACAAAAGGTCAGTGCGGACGATGCCCTTGATCAGCATAGCATTGTGGGTGATCTTAGTTCTAGGAACGATCGTAGGAGACACTCTGAACATCAGGTCCCGCCAGCGACGGAGAGAGACACCAGATGCAGACCGGAGCCTTTCTCTCCGTCCAAAATCCACAGGCCAACAGTTATTCTCATTTTTATCGGTCTTCATTAGCAGTGGTTCAGGGCCAGAGCTTAGTGTCAAGCGGCACCTTCGCTCACAGGGTGCATCATCTTGAGGCAAGTCAGGGCTGTATTAAGCTGTGCCGAGGAAGCCGGATGAGGAGGAGGAGGAGTATTCGCTAGACACCAGATGTGTCCCCCTGCCTTGGAAAGAGGTTGGCGGAATTTGAGGCAGATGAGGAAGAAGATTTTTTGCTATGTGCGCCCGCAACCCAGATGCTTGGGAACTCAAGGCTCCATCTCTCACATGAGTGCTTGGAATGCTCCTCATTCCTGCAACATGAATCCTCGAATTAAGGCCATCAAAATGAACAACAGTTACTGGGGTGGCCACCCTCCGGATCCCTGTTACAAAACAAAACTCGCACTTTTCCTTCCACCACCCAAAATAAGAGTAAAAATGCAGGAAATGAACCTTGCTGATTGATCAACTGAAGACTTCTGTTTTGCGTCTGCTTCACGTTCCTCAAATTTCACGGTGGAACAACATCACGCCGTGACAGCAGTAGAGTGCCAAGCAGCCGTAGCGGCAGCAGCAGTCAGCAAGGTAGCAGAAGCCTATAGGGTGACCTCTGCCAAATCTTTATTTACCAACCTCACCAACGCATGCAAAGCAAGGGCACACATCCAACACACAGAGACCACTTAAGATCATGGTGCACGACTAACTGCGTCTCAACACCTGGATGTTTTTGTAATGTGTTCCGGACCCAATAGACTTCCTGGGTATCCAAAATGGACACGAATGGGCCCGGCTCGCTCGCCACGCCATAGAGGTTTTGTCCTGCCCAGCAGCCAGCGTCATATCTGAGCGGACCTTCAGCACAGCTTGGAGAGTCATTACAGACAAATGCATCCGAACTTTCCACAGATAATTGTGGATCGTTGACTTTCATCAAGAATGAATCAGGCATGGTTCTCTGATGATTGTTTTGGCCCCAATTGCCGAGGTCACGATTAGGTTTGCTGGTCTACTTTTCACATTCCTCTCAAAACAGAAATGTCCACTTGAAAAACTTATTTTTAAAATGATTCATTTTTTATTCTCAATTTCCCATCAGTTCATTTTGTCTGGTTTTGGCTGTGCGGAGACATAAAAGACACCAAGGATCATGACAAAACAAATTCCATACTCAACTTCATCCTTTAGAATTTTTTTTCACATTGTCCAATTGGTTATTGGGGTCATATTGCCTCACAATTTTTAACAGTGGCTGAGATGTCATATTTATAATTATTTTGGGGTCATGTTGCTGAGAGATACAGGCAATATCAAGTCCTTTGGAAATCAGAAATGTGGCTTCTAAGTGGCATTACTCCTTCACAAATTATAACATTGGCTGAGAAGTCATATATATAATTTTTTGGGGTCATGTTAGCTGTTAAGATAAAGGCTATAATCATGGTCCTTGAACAGAAATGTGCGGCTTCTAAGTAGGCAATTTTCTCCCTTCACAATTTTTAACAGTGGGCTGAGACAGTATCATTTATATAATTTTTGGTCATGCTGCTTTGAAATGTATCAATCTCCAGTGTCATATTCTAAAATGTGTTGGTTTCTAAAAGAGACATTTGTTCTTCACAATTGTCAAAAGTGCTCATGGGGTCATGTTTTTATAATTTTGGGCTTTGCTGTGGTCATGCAGCATACTACAGGTCCTATTGGATGTAAAAAACTGTTGTTTCTAACAGACAATTTTTCTTCATCAATTGTCCAAAGTGGCTCGAGGTCATGCTTTGAATTTTTGGAGGCATTTTGCTGTTACATTCAGCTATACTACATGTCCAATTCTAAAAAAATGTTGTTTCCTAACAGAAATTTGTCTGTACAATGGTCAAGAGTGGCTCAATGTGAGTGCTGTCAGAAACGAATAAGGTAGGACACTGTTAATGGACACATATTGCAAAATGACTTGTTTTTTCATGATATTTAACATAGCTATCAATCTCTTTATTTAGACAACCCATTTAATACAATGAAAAAAAGAGAAACAAAGATATTGTGGGATTCCTCCTATTTTTAAAAATGTGTTTTCCAGAATTAAAGTACTAAAAAACTTTGCATGTACAAAATATCTGTTTAAAAAAAATCCTCTGAATTGTACGAAGGGATGTACATGAAAACTTGACCAGATGTTAGTATTCAAAGGACATGAGTAATGGAGCACGGACAGAGAACATAGTACAGAGACCATTTCCTCCAGCACGTTGAGTAAAATGAGAAAAAGAATGCCAAGATAAAGGGCACCTTGGTGTAACAGGAGCTCGTTAACCACCCAGTATATCCAAGTGAAGCTCAATTGGTCCCACACTCATACGGTAGGGAAGCAGCCCCCTACACAGGTAATTGACTGTGGTAACGAGGAAGGCTGGAGTTCACACACTTCCGTCTTACCGCACTCTGCTTCAGCACGACAGTTTTCGTTGCTGCGTCATCAGGGGCATTTTAACTGCGTTTTAATAGAATGACGGACGCCAGCCTGGCTCTCACCGCACCCACTGTAACTCCGGCCCTGGGTCATGCTGTGGCCCATGACAGGTATAGTCAATGTCCAGTGAAACTAAAATGGTGGTTGAAAGACTCAATTTCCAGCGACTTTTTAAATCTGGGGGTTAATGCAAGTTTTTTGGGGGGTTGGAGGGTGGTTTGGGGCTCATGCTGTGCCAGAGACAGGTATAGTCAATGTCCAGTGACACTAAAATGGGAGTTGAAAGACTCCTTTTCTGCACTTTATAAATGTGGGGGTCATGCAGGTTTGGGGCTTATGCTGTGGCCCAGGACAGGTATAATCAATGCCAGTGAAACTAAAGATGGTGGATGAAATACTCCTTTTCCGGAACTTTTTTAAATGTTGGGGTCTTGCAGGTATGGGGCTCATGCTGTGGCCCAGGACAGTTATAGTCACTGTCCAGTGAAACAAAAATGGTGGTTGAAACGACTCCTTTTTCTGCACTTTTTAAATGTGGGGGGTCATCGCAGGTTTGGGCTCATGCTGTGGCCCAGACAGGCTATATCACTGTCCAGTAGAAACTAAAATGGTTGGTTGAAAGACTCCTTTTTCTCCGGCACTTTTTAAATGTGGGGGTCATGCATGTTTGGGGCTCATGCTGTGGCCCAGGCAGGTATATACATGTCCAGAGAAACTAAAATGTGGTTGAAAAGACTCCTTTTTCCGGCCACTTTTTAAATGTTGGGGTTTCATGCAGGTTGGGGCTCCATGCTGTGCGCCCAGGACAGGTATAGTCCAATGTCCAGAGAAACACTAAAATGGTGGTTGAAAGACTCCTTTTTCTGGCACTTTTTAAATGTGTGGGGTCATGCAGGTTTGGTGGCTTATGCTTGTGGCCCAGGACAGGTATAGTCATGACCCATTGGAAACTAAAATGAGTGGTTTGAAAGTACTCCTTTCCGGCACTTTTTTAAATGTGGGGGTCATGCGAGTTTGGTGGCTCATGCTGTGGCCCAGGACAGGTATAGTCCACTGTCCATTGAAACTAAAATGGTGGTGAACAGAACTCCTTTTTCTGCACTTTTTAAAGGTGGGGGTCATTCAGGGTTTGGGCTCATGCGGGCCGGTACAGGTATAGTCACTGTCCATTGTCAACTAAAATAGGTGGGTTGAAAGACTCGTTTTCCGTGCACGTTATAAATGTGTGGGTCATGCAGGTTATGGGGGCACATGCAGTGGCCCAGGACTGTTAAAGTCAATGTCCCATGAAACTAAAATGGTTGTTTAAAGACTCCTTTTCCGGCACTTTTTAATGTGGAGGGGTCATGCAGGTTTGGGGCTCATGCTGCGTTCCAGGACAGGGATTATTCAATGCCAGTTCAAGTAAATGATTGTTCAAATCATACTGCCTTCTTGGCACTATTTTAATTTGTGGGTGATCAGTTTAAGTCATGCTGTGGACAAGACAGGATGAGTGAATGGTGGGTGTGACTTTTTTTCCTGTGGCTAATATAGGCTAAGTGTTGTGCCTAAGATGTAGCAAGTATCCATTTGACTGTTGTTGCTTTAATTCCAGCTCTTCCAGCCCTGTAATTGGGTGTAAAGAATGAAGGTGTTGTTGCTCTTCCATAACTATAATGACATCGGAGAATACGACTTTTAAAATCGTGACTATCGAAAACCCTTATCGATGGTTGCCGACTATCGACTATCGAATCGATGTCGATAGCCAACGTAAATCCGCTCAACACTATTTTTATTTTGTTTTTTTTTTTAAAAATTCAATCCCTCCCAAAACATGTGATCCTCCCCTAAGCTGTTCCCCAAATTTAGAACCCTGCATAACAAAAAAATATAATATCTCTGTTTGCAGTTGATGAATGATAACTATATTTATGAGGATTATCTCATTGGATACACTTGGAGTTGTGACGTAGATTTTGACTTCAAATGCATTCATATCCTGACTAACTGATGCCATTCCAACAATTTTTTTGTACTTTATTTTTTTTTTTTTGTTTTTTTTTTTTTTTATTTTTTTTTAATTAAATCCTCTGAAAACCATTTTAGTAAAGGGAAGGTGTCAGGAAATCCCACACCCACTCAAGGGTCAACTTCCTGCCTTGGGGTGTATTTGTGATGTTGCACTCCCCTAGGAGTATGCAAGCTCAGGTGAATACGGTTTCACAGTTAACCCATGTCCACACGGGCACATGAAGACACAGGGAGTGCCTTGGGGGCACGCTAGACCAGCAATACCAACTATACAGATATTGTTTAGAGGTACAAATATGATATGGTTGTGGGGGTACAGACAAAAGAAAGCAGCAATATGTGTGTATTTGCCTAAGGTTGGCCTTGTACTGGGCATACACAGGGGTAAATACAGCATGCTGTTTCTGGATGCTTCCGGTACACTCGGCTTAACCCACTTTCCCAGTGGAGACAAACCTGGACCCAGTTGGGCTAAGACTTTTAACTGTACTGAGACATCCTACGTCACACACCTGGGACAGTCTACATGCTCCTCCCTTCCAGGGCCATGCTGTTCTTAGCCTCGGGCATGAAACAGACCATATCCTGGAAGGGAAAACGGAACAGAGCCAAGCCAGTGGTACAATCAGAACTAGATGGGCCTAAGCTATGACTGGGTACCAAACTGGGTCACTGCTCTGCTCCTGGTACCAGTTGTCCATTTCTCCCTGCCAGTCAGTGCTACAAACGCGGGAGTGACAGTTACGCATGTGGGATGTTTCATATTTAAAAATAAGATACTGGGATGTGCCTGTGACGTTCAGTTATTCCATAATACTTTAGGAAACTTCAGCACCGGCTGTCTGCTACATTTCTTTGATGCTTGGTGTCTGGGCACACATACTATCCTGGCCTTGGCCAAGGTGCTGGCGAAATTAAATGAGAAATCGCATGAGGCTCAGACTCCTTGCTGGGTGAGCTTCCAATGGATGGAGCATTCGTTTGCTTAAAGGAGTTGTCTCATTACGAGCTTTCATCCTGTCAGTGTCCCTGGTAAGTTGAACTGAGGGGCGTGCTAGCTTGTCTGTCTGTTCTGCTCCCTCTCCCCCCTCCCATCAGCACACAGGCCGCTCCGTAACTCCTATACAGGGGGGGGGGAGGGGGAGGGGGTTTGCTCTCAGAGTTCACCCTGTGTGTGCCTGCCTAGGTCTGTTGCAGGAGAGGGCTGATCTAGGAGTGTAGAGAGGAATATGAAGCTGTGTGCTAATAGAGCAGAGGGGATGCATGTGTTCCTATATCCCCTGCTTAGCTTACAAGTCTCCACATCTCCAGCAACAACAAGGGCAGTGTTACTATACTCAGGATGTGTCCCTAATACAGGAGAACATAAAGTATTCACATGCCTGATTTGTATAGTATTAGTATAGTCACAGTTCCAAAGACATATCATGATTATAGTAACAGACAGGGTCACTGCTGTCACATCTATCTGTGTAGAGAGCAGGAGGAAGCAGGGACACACAGGGTTAATCCAGGCAGCTCCGACACAGACACCATAGTCCTCCTCCCCACCTCCCCCCCCCCTCCTCCCCCCCCCACTACAAAACATTCTGTGCGGGAGGGGCTCTCTGCCCCAACCTGTCTTCAAAGGGATGATCATTCAGACCTGACAGCCAAAAGATAAGGATCAACAGGTTGCTACTATAGAGATTTGAAAGCTGATTAGTAATACAAACAGGCTACTAAAAATCAGTAGGACTTTTGTAATAAACATATTTTGCAAAGCTCTTTTTTTTTAAAGATTTTTAAATTTAAAACCCCAAATCATTGTAGCGAGAAAACCCCCTTTAAAAGCGCTTCTAAATGACATATGTTGGCCGGGGGGGGAGCTTGGTGATGTTTTCCCATTGTAAAAACGAGTAAATTTTGTGAAAACCGGGGGTGGGGGGTTTTGTTTTTCGTCATGTTCTTCATAGAAGGGTACTTTTTTTCATAAGCGCAGATTTAATAGAGATGGCACAAGCAAAATAATCTACCTTGTATTTAATAGTATAAACTGTGCTAAAGATTCCCATTAAATGGGGTTATCCGTGCTATTTTTCTAATTAACCCCTTCATGATGGACCTTTCATAATAATCTGGCTCTAATTTTTTTTCCTCTTTGCCTCTAAAGCCCAAAAAATTTTTTTACCCCCCTACATAACATAAGTGGGCTTTTATTTTGTGGACAAGATGTCTTTTCATGGTGTTTATTTAGGATGGGCGAATTTATTCTAACAAGTGGAATTCGTTTTGAATTTCAGGAAAAATTTAGTTCGGGAAAAAGTCGAACTTTTGGGGGACTTCGGTGAACGAAGTGTCTTTTTTATGATAAAAGGGTGGGAAACACAGGGGGTTTTCATGGGGGAAAGCACCTGGGAGGAAGAAGGGCATGCCTGCTGAAAAAGTCGAGATAACCAATCAAGACCGGCGGGATTTTTTGACGTCCCCCCGCCTATATAAGACCGGCGCGCCCTGGGACTCATACCGCTCTCACGTACGATAGGGAAGGGGCTCTGGGGGGGTGATAGCGCTTTTTGAAAAAACATTTTTTTAACAGCGATTTTTGTGGGGGGGTCTCAGCTTTTCCCCCGAGACTGTTCCTGAATGTTCTATTTCTGATTTTTTGGGGGTTTTAAATCAAAATCCAGTGGCGTCCCACTGCACCCGCATATACTTTCCCAATATCCAAGTGGTCTAAGCCATTTTTCCTGTTGTTTTCATTTAAAAAGAAAAGCGTTTTTTTAACATACAAATACCACTTTTCATTTTTGGCGGGTTAAATTTCCAAATGCGAAATTTTTACATCCGGGGGTTTTAATTAAGCTTTTGTTTTTCAGGGGGTCCCGGACCCCAAAGAAACGGTCTTTTAAACAACGCCAAAATATATAAATTTTTCCCTTTTTGGGCCTAATTCCAAGAAAAGGGTTTAAATTTACAAATATCTTCTTGTTTATGGCGTAGAAAACACCGCAATTGTAACCGAAACAAAGCTACTAGTTTTTTGGGGGCTCAATTCTTTGGTGCATTTTTACATCCAGGGGTTTAAAATTAACGATTTTTGCTGGTGCTTGACAAAAATAAACCCGTCTTTTTCAACGCCAAATAATTTTAAATTTTCCTTAGCCTAATTCACAAGAAAAGGGTTTAAATTTACAACTGAAATCCCCTGTTTTTTGGGGGAGTAAAAAACACGAAATTTGAAAACACGCTACAAAGCTACTATTTTTGCGGCTAAATTTCCCTTTGGCCAATTTAAAATCCGGGGGTTTTAATTAAGCGTTGTTTTTGCGGGTGTGCTGACAAAAAAAAACCTCTTTTTTCAACGCCAAATATAATAAAAATTTTTTTCCTTAGCCTAATTAAACAAGAAAAGGGTTTTAAATTAAAACTGTACTCTTTGTTGTGGGGATAAAAAAACACGAAATTAAAACCACGCTACAAAGCTACTATTTTGGGTGCGGCTAAATTTCTTTGGCGAAATTTTACATCCGGGGTTTAAATTTTAAGTTTTGTTTTGCGGGTGTGCTGCAAAAATAAACCGTTTTTCAACGCCAAATAAAAAAAAATTTTTTCCTTAGCCAAATTTTCACAAGCAAAGGTTAATTACAACTGTACTTTTGTTGTGGGGAGTAAAAAACACGAAATTTGTAACACCCAAACAAAGCAAATATTTTTGGCGGCTCAATTCTTTGGCGAAATTTTAAAAACCGGGTTTTTAAATTAAAGCGTTTTTTTTTGGCTGGTGTGCGACAAAAATAAACCGTTTTTTTCAACCCCAAAAATAAAAAAAAATTTTTCCTTACCCTTTTTTTCCCACAAAAAAAGGGTTTTAATTACAACTGAAATTTTCTTGTTGTTTTGGCGTTAAAAACACTAAAATTTGAAAACACGCTACAAAGCTACATTTTGTGGGGGCCCAAAATTTCATTGCGCAATTTACAATCCGGGGGTTAATTAAGCGTTGTTTTGCTGTGTCTGAAAAAAATAAACCGTCTTTTTTCAACGAAAAAAATATAAAAATTTTTTTCCTTAGCCTAATTCCCCAAAAAAGGTTTAATTACAACTGTATCTCTTGTTGTGGGGGCGTAGAAAACACGAAATTTTGTAACACCAAAAAAGGGCTACTATTTGGGGGGGCTCAATTCAAAGGGCCCCAATTTTTACATCCAGGGGGTTAAATTTAAAAGGGTTTTTTTTGCTGGTGTCTGACAAAAAAAAAACCCGCCCCCTTTTTTCAACCCCGAAATATAAAACATTTTTCTTTTTAGCAAATTTTCACAAGCGAAGGTTAAATTAAGCCTGTTTTTGTCTTTTACATTTATTTAAACACACAGTGTTTGAAAACCAACACATACAAAAAATTTTTTTCCGGGCCATTTGTGGGGGCGCAATTTATACCCAAAGGGGTTTTAACCCAAAAGCTTGTTACTTTTTTCTTTTGGAGTAAAAAACGGGTGTATATTTATCCATATCCCGATAGCTTAAATAAAAACCTGTTTTAAACTTTTTAGAAAAAAAACGTAGGGTAAAGACAAGGGGTGGAAAGGCTCTGAAACTGCAATGGCAGGGGCCCACAAACATTTCTAAAACCCGGGCCCAGGCCCCGCACCCAACAGAAAGGGGCCCCGCCCGAAAGCGGGGTTTCCCCTCGGTGGGGGCCCACAAAGGCCGCTTTTCATCTAGGGGCCGGTGTGTTTCAGCAACCCGGGGGTTTCTTGTTTGGGTTAAACGGGGTCATCCGCTTCCCCCCAATTTAAAATCTGACAACCCCATCCAAGAGTCGGGGGGAACCCTCAGACAAAAACCCCCTTAGTTGGCATGGCCCTGGAGCGGGTCAGCGGCCCCACCTGTCCCCCCAGCCCGCCTCTGTCCCACCCATTTCCCTTTCACCGGGGGGGGGATTTTACAAGGGGTTCTGGGCTCAGCCCCCACTATATAGCGAGGATGAACAATTTGGGGGGGCATTAAAAGCAGCTATTTTGGCAGCGAAAAAAGGGGGCCAATATCCCCACTTTTTGCAGTAGGGGGCAAAGTATAGATTTTGGAGAGTGGCAGGGAGGTCAGGGTTTGGTGAAAAGGTCACCTGGGGCTTACCAAGCCCGGGGGTGATGAGGACAGTATTTACGATAAACAAAAAAATAAAATGGAGGGTTACCCGGACCGCACTTGGGACCCGGGGTGAAGCAAAGGCCCTTCATCATCGTCAGGAGAAGGGGGCGTCAGCTTGCGCTCAGGCAGCGCGCAGCCAGCAAGGGGGTTGTGTGGCCGTGATCAGCAGGGTGCAGCAGGGGTGGGGTTTCGGGAGCCAAGCGGCCAGGGGGTAGAAAACCCGTTCGCAGGTCCAAAGACATTAGGGGCACGGGGGCTAAAGCGAGGCAGCGGCGGCAGTATCACTCAGTGGGGAAAGCTTGGCGGTAAACCCACTACTCGGCGGGGGTGGCATTTCTTTGCTAAACACCGGGGGACCCGAAAAAGGGTATTTTTAAAATCTTGGGCAAAAGTGGGCGTGGCCAGGGAGCTAACGTTGGCACAACGGCCCTGCGCCCAACACATGCAGCGTCACCATCCGGGGCCTGGGAAAACGTGGCCCCAAGATGTGGTGGCCCAAACCTGCCGCGCAGAAACCACCCGGGCCATTTGGCACCCCTCCCATTTCAGCCATTCAAGGCTCCACCACCTCTGCAGAAGCAGCTGTTTCTCTTTGAAAATCCCCCCCCCGGTCCGATCTCCTGCTCCCCCTTTAACTCATGGCGCCAGCAGTCTTTCAGAAAAGGGCGATTGAAAAAGAGACAACAAAATGCCCAAACCATCCTAAGGTGCAGCAGCTGACCTGCCCTTTCCAATTTTGTTGGTACTGGCAGTCCCCCCCTTTTCCCAAATGGGGGGACTTTTGCACCCTTTCAGAGAACTAAGGGCCCTTTTTGCCGACCAAAGTTTGGAAAGGTTTTCCAAGCCGTAATTTTTTTTCCCAAAAAGGCATTTACAGCATTTTTCATAAAAATATAGAACAGAAAGTGGGTCAGCCCTTTGAGCTTAGGGTTTTTTGTTCCAAGGTACCCGGGCAGCGGGGAAAACGTCTGGAGCGGAAATAGGGTCAGGGCCAGTACATTTTCCTTTTAAACGGCCCATGGGTGAATGTTTTTCCTGCCCAGGCACCCCAACAACGGGGGACAGGAGACCCCGGGCTTTTTTCCCCCAAAAACCGTTGTCAAACTGCTGCCCTGCGCCAATGCCGCCTCCTCCTCCCCCCCACCAAAACCACCCCCCCCATCCAGCCCTCCACAATTAGGGGCCCCCATAAACCCAAACAGGGTGTGGGGCACAGCTTTGTAAACGCAGTTCTACACCTAGCTTGCCTGGGCGAACAAAGGGCACACAGGGGGGGGGAACTGCTCCGCCATGCAGCAAAAAACGATGTGGGGCCCTTTTCCCCGCGCCAACTGCAAATGGGAAACCAGGGTTTGACGGAAAAATGGAGGAACAGGGTGTCCCGCTGGCACCGGGGGGGGGAGGGCCCCATGGGGGCCCTCCCCATGCGCAGGGTGTTCAATCGGGTTTTGAAAAAAGGTTCCTGAAGTTTTTCCCCCCGATTTTTCAGAACATTCGAAAAGGGCCCGGGAAAAACTGTCCCTGCACTTTATCATTCTTACAAACCGGGGAACCCCCTTTCCTCGATTTGCAGCGGCAGAAGGGGGTTTCCCCCCCAACACGCTTGATATGCGATGTATCCACCCGCGGGAAATTTCCCAGCCTGCACATTTTTGACCGACTGTTTTAAAACAGGGGAAAAGGCCATTAACGATTTTTTTGAGGGACCCAAGGTAGACAGAAGTACTCCCCCTGTTTTAACTTTAAATGTCGGGCCATTGGGCAGCTCTTTGCGTGAAAACCTGCCGTTTGTTGGGGCCCAAAACGGGGGGCCCCACTTATTTTTAAGTCGCCAGGCCTCGGGAAAAATAACTCTTTCCCAAATGTTTCAGTCCTGAAACAATGCTAAAAATCTGTCTGGCAGGGGATTTGGAGATTGGGCGACTACACCCCGTGGCCACATGAGTCCGGGGGGACAGAAATGGAGGAGGAGGAGGGGGACTTTGGAGCAAAGCATTGTTTTGGTGAAAGGGATTGGATTTTCTACCCCAGGTGACAAGAGAGGAGGAGCAGGACAGCGGGAGGAGGTGGATGGAGATGGGGAAAGGGACGAGGCGGGAATTGACCCCCCAAGAAAACCCGGTGGCAGTATACATTTGGAAATGGAGGCAGGGAGCCCTCGGAGTTTACTTGTGCAGATGTCCCCGCAGCAAAGCTTATTTTCCCGGGAAATGACACCGAATAGTCCCGCATCCCCCCAGAGGGATGACTTCTGGCTCCCACCCTATTGGGCCCTCGCTACCGGGCCAAAATTTGGGGGCCTTTTTCCCCCCGCTATTGAAGGGAAGAAAAAAACCCCAAAAAACTAAAAGGGGAAAACCCCGTAAATCAGTTGGGCCCTGCCTATGTGCGGATCGTTCCCTCCTCTGACAGGTCGAAACCCGGGGGGGTTTCCCCAGCGCCCCACGTACTACTGCCGCGGCTGTTGGGGGGGAAAGGGGGGGGGGTAAAAGCCGTTAAACCCGCTTCATCACAGTAACCTAAGTCCCGGAGGGCACTAATGAGCAAACTTTCCCTTCACCCCCTAGTGAGGAAGGGCCGTCACCACAGCACAGCAGCAGGACCCGGAGCTTCCCCGAACCAACAAAGGATTGGGGGGCCTCTTGGGCAGCCATCTGCCCCCCAGTTTTGGGAAATCCGCTGGACCCACTGGGGAAACCAAACTGGGGGTTTTTGTGGCCGCAACTCTTTCCGAGTTTTTCATGGGGGAAGCTGTCCCCGCCCGGCCCTTAAATGTGGGATCAGAGCGGGGGTTTCCCTTTCTGCGGGGGGCCCCTTACCCCAAGGAGAACCCGCTTGTCCCTGGGGAAATGGGTTGAACGAAATGACCTTTGCAAGATGAATTCCCGGCGTGGAAACGGCCAGGATTTTTTAAAAATGGGGGGTTAAGGCTTTTTAAAAGGTTGGGGTTTTTTTAACTATTTTTTTTTTTTACCATATTTTGAATGTGACCCGCTTTTTTTTTTTTTTGGAAAATTGGTGGAAAAAAAAGAAAATTTTTTTCCATTGCCCTTTCCCCCGGCTTTAAAGGGAAATGGTATTTTCCACCCACCTCAAAAACTCGGGATTTTGCACTCTATGTGCTTTTTTATGCTGCTGCTGCTGTTTTCTGTTTTTCCGTGACATCCACACTTTTGTCCAAATTTTGCCACTTCCCGCGGCCTGGTACTTTTTTTTCCACCCCAGAATGTCCCTTGTGCCCCTTCTGACCCCCATGCTGGGTTTCCCCTGTCATCCCCCCCCACCCCTCTGTCAATTTTGCCACTGCCGACCCCCAAGCTGCGCCCCCCGTGACCTCCGCTCTCAGTTTAATTTTTTCCGCTCCCGTGGCCTAATACTATTTTTCCACCTGCAGAATGTCATTGTGCCACTCCTGACCTCCCTGCTGCTGCTGGGGAAAACCCCCGTCCCTGCCCCCCACACTTGTTTAGTGCCAATGTCTGACCTCATGCTGCTGCCGTGCTTTCTTTCAGTGCCTCCACACTGTGGCCTACTCCTGTTTTTGCCACCTCCCCAAAATTTTTTCCCTTTTTTCCACTTTTCTGACCCAAAGCTGCCCTTGTGGCTGCTTTCCCCTTGGCCCCCCACACTGGGGGCATTGTGCCACTGTTTTGACCTTATCTGCTGGCCCGTTTTCTCCTTCCGTGGGCCCCCCACACTGTGTCATTGTACCACCTTTTTTGTCCCTCCTTTTTTGCCAGCTCCCCAAATTTTTCCCTTGTGCCCCTTTCCTGACCCATACGTAGCCCTGGACCTCCACTGTGGGGATTTTGCCACTCTGGCCCAATACTGTTTTTCCACCCCATAAGTCATTTTGCCACTGTCTGACCTCATACTCTGCGCCGGGGACCTCCACACGGGAAACATTTGGGCCCCTCTGTGGCCTAATACCCGTTTTGGGGGCCCCATAAAAGTTCCCTTGTGCCACGCCTGACCCCATACTCTTTTCCCCCTGTGACCTCCCTGTGTGATTTTGGGCCAAACCCGTTTCCCCAATAAATGTTTTTTCCCCCTCCATAATGGTCATTGTGCCACTGTCCCGACCTCATACTGCGCCGCCGGTGACCTCCACACTTTTATTTATTGGGGCCACTCTTTTGGCCTAATACTGTTTTTTCCGCCTCCATAATTTCCCTTGTGCCACGGGCCCGACCTCATACTGCTGCCGCCGTGACCCCCACACTGTGTGATTGGTTTCCACCTGGGCCTAATACTTTTCTTGCCGCCTCCAAAATGTCATTGTGCCACTGCCCGACCTAAAACTGCTTTCCCCCGTGACCTCCACACTGTGTGATTGTGCCACCTGTGGCCTAAAACGTCTTTTCCGCCTTTCCCTAATGTCATTGTGCCACTGTCTGACCTCATACGCTTCGCCGTGACCTCCACACGGATCATTGGCCCCTCGTGGGCCCAATACTGTTTTTTTTTCCGCCCCCATAAAAAGGTTTAAATTTTGCCCCTGCCTGACCTCATACTGCTGCCGCCGTGACCTCCACACGTGTGATTTTTGGGCCCCTCTGTGGCCTAATACTTTTTTGCCGGGCCCCCAGAAGTCCTTGTGCCACTGCCTAAACCCATGCTGCTGCGCCGGGGACCTCCACACTGTGTGATTGTGCCACTCTGTGGCCCCAATACTGTTTTGCCGCCTCCCCAAAAGTCATTGTGCCACTGCCTGACTCATGCTGGGTTGGTCTGCCCAAACCCCACCCCCCACACTCTGTCACTAATGTTTTCCACCCTGGGTCTCACTTGTTTTTTTTTCCAGCTTTCGCTAGCATGACCCTTTTTCAGGCTACATTCCCCCTTGAGTTTTTTTGGGCCCGTTTTGCCCCGTTAAGTGCCCAGGGGAAATTTTAAAATGAAGGGGATTTTTAAGAGCGGCGGGAGTCATGTGGGGAGGGCATACTAAAACACAACATTGTTTTGAAGACCCCAAAACCCAAGCTCCCTCTGATAAATTTTTAAACATGGCCCCCCCAACGTTCCCACAGCCCCTGCAAGGGGTCGTGCAGCCCGGAAATAGCTGTTTTTAACGGATTCGTGCCAAAATAAATTTGGACCGAAACGAATTTTTTTCGAAAAAAAAACGGGAAGTAACCCAACCAATTTTTTAGAAATTTGGGGCCCTCCTATGAAAATTTAAAAATTTCCAAGAATATACTGGGGAATGCCAAAAAAAATCGGGCTGAAGTGTACTTTTTATTGCTAGCAGTTTGGAATGCATGCAAACTTTTTTTGACCTTTTATCCAGTTTTTATGGGAAATGTAAATGACCAAAAAAATGCAATTTGAGGTTTGGAATTCTCCGGTTTCAGCATAGGCTGAATGAGTTTTTTTTTTAGACAAAAGTGCAAAATTTTTGAGTGCTTACATAACCAACACATATATTAAAAAAAAATAAATGGTTAAATCCAACCTTTCTGGTGCTGCATCGCACCCTTGTTGCCGGAACAAGGGTTCGTGCAGCACCCAAAACCCGTTTGGGTTTTAAACCCTTTATTTTTGACCTAAGTGTGGGTTATTAAGCACTCAAAAAAAATTTTTCACTCTTTTTACCTGGAAGGCTGGTCCCCTTCAGGAAATTTTTTTTCGCTTAACTCTTTTCTAAGAGGCTTTTGGTGGAAGCCCGGGGGCCGGGGCTACAAACCATTAAACAACGAGATTCCCGGGGCAAAATATGGGGGTTTTACCGGTGATGCCCTTTTATCCCTTAAAAAGACTTATATTTACTTACTTATATTTTTAAATAATCAGACATTCGGGCGCGACAATATCAAAGTTTTTTTATTATTTTCTTTTTTTTATTGTAAAATTGCAAAGGTGGGTGATTTGAACTTTTAATACTTTTTAATTGTTTTTACACTTTAAAACATTCAATTTTTTTTCAGTTTGAGTCCTGCTAGGGCACTTCATCACTAGGGGGTGCGATCATTTATACAGCCTGCCTGGGGCCAGAAGTGGGGCAATCAAACACATGGCAGCGATGGAAGCCTTCACAAAGCTTCCCGCTTCCATGTGTAGTGATCGGAACCCCACAATTTCACTTCGGGGGCTCCGATTGCAGTGAGGAACGGTGCGCGGCACCGTTTCTCATTGATTTAGATGACGCATCGAAGATGGCTGCGGTATCTAAATCAATGAGAAACGGTGCCGCTAAAGGGTTAAACAGCACGGGTGGGCAGCGCCAACCCCCCTGGCTGTAACTGCTGAGTATTAGCTGCAATTAGCCACTAATGCCCGGGGGCT
>JAODAL010039132.1:0-38351 GCA_025379985.1 Phyllomedusa bahiana
CCCCCCCGAAAATAACCCTGCTTCGTCCCGCTGGCTGGTTGCAGCGTCAGCTCCCCCCCCGTCTCCTTCAACCGTCTCAGTGGTGACATGGCAACACGCTGGAATTCCAGCCTCCACATGCTTCAGCGATTGTGGCAGCAGCACAATGCAATTACGCAGTACGAAGTGACACATGGCCTGACAAGCAGCGGTGCGGACCTCGGGGTGTTGAGCCACCGAGAGTGGAGGCAGGTGAAAGAGCTCTGCACCATCCTTTGCCATTTTTTAAAAGAAGCCACCAAAATGGTCAGTGGGGACAAATGCCCTTGTCAGCATGAACCATTGTGGTGATCTTAGTTCTGGAACGATCGTTGGACACTCTGAAACATCAGGTTCCCACCAGCGATGGGGGAAAGGAGACGGACACAGATGCGGAAACGGAGCCTTTTCCCTCTTCCGTCGAATCCAAAGGCCCGACAGTTTCACAATTTTATCGGTCTTCATTAGGCAGTGGTTGGGGGTCCAGGGCTAGTGCAAGGCGGCCCTCAGCTTCAGGTGCATCATCGAGGCAATCAGGGCTGTGTTGAACTGTGCCGGGGGAAGCGGAGGAGGAGGGGGAAAGGTATCCTGACACCGACGTTACCCGACCCCTGCCTTGGAAAGAGGTTGACACGAATTGAGGCGGGAAGGAGGAAAAATCAGTTTGCTATTCCCCTTTGACCCAGAGCTTGGAAATCAAGGCTCCATCTCTCACATGATGCTTGGATCTCCCTTTCCTCCAATATGATCCTCGCATAAAGGCCTTTAAATGAACAACAGTTACTGGGTGGCCACCCTCCTCGATCCCCGGTACAAAAGCAAAACCCAGCACTTTTCCTTTCCCCCACCCAAATAGAGAGTAAAATGCAGGAATTGGAGACCGGGTGATTGATCAACTGGAGACATCTTTTTCGTCTGCTTCATTTCCCTCAAATGTCACGGTGGAAACAACGTCAGCAACGTGATAGCAGTAGAAGCCAAGTACCGTAGCAGCAGCAGCAGGCAAAGTGCGCAGAAGCCTAATGGTGACCTCTGGCAATCTTTATTTACCACCTCACCAACGTATGTAAAGCAGGGCACACATACAACCACACAGAGACCCGGCTTAAGATCATGGTGCACGACTATCTGCGTCTCAACAAACCCATGTTTTTGGATGTGTTTCCGACCCAATCGACTACTGGGTATCCAAAATGGACGAATGGCCCTAGCTCGCTCGCCATGCCATAGAGGTGTTTTTCCCCCCACAGCCAGCGTCATATCTAGGGGACCTTCAGCACAGCGGAGGAGTCATTACAGAAAAAACGCACCCGGGCTTTTCCACAGAAAGGGGGATCGTTTGATTTTCACAAGATGAATCAGGCATGGACTCTATGTTGGGGCCCCAAATTTACTGGGGTCACCTTTAGTTGCCGGCCTATTTTCACATTCCTCCCCCAAAAGAAATGGTCCTCTTGAAAATTTTTTTTTTTAAAATGACATTTTTTAAAACTGCGATTTTTATTCTCAGTTCCCCAAAAAAGTTAAATTTTGCTGGTTTTGGGCGGTGAGGAACGTAAAAAACCCCAAAGGGTTTTTTCAAAAAAAAGGTATTCCATTTAACTCACTTTATTTTTAAATTTTTTTCGCACTGTCAATTTTTTGGGGGTATGTAGCTTGAGATAAAGCATAATTTTGGTCCTTTGGGAACAAAAAAAGTGGCTTCTAAGGGGCATTTCTCCCTCACTTTTTTTTAACAGGGGCAAGAATTCATTTTTTATATTTTTTGGGAGCATGTTGCTGTAGATACAGCTATAACATGTCCTTTTTGGAACAAAATGTGGTTTCTAAGGGGCATTTTCTCCCTCAAAATTTTTTAACATGGCTAAAAAAGTCTTTTTTAAAATTTTTTTTTGGGTCATGCTGCTGAAAGGGAACAAACACAGGTCCTATTATAAAAAATGTGGTTTCTAACAGACATTTGTTCTTCACAATTTTCAAGAGGGCTCAAGGTCTTTTTTTTAAATTTTGGGGGCATGTTGCGTAAATGCACATACTACAGGCCCCTTTTGTAAAAACTGGGTTTTTCTAAAAGACATTTTTCTTCACAATTGTCAAGAGGGGCCCCAAGGATGTTTTAATTTTTGGGCATGTTGCGTAAATGCACTATACTAAGTTCCTATTGAAAAAAACTGTGGTTTCTAACACTTTGTTCTTCACAATGTCAAGAGTGGCTAAAGGGTCATTTTTTAATTTTTGGGGGGGCATTTTTTGCTGTGAAATGAAAAGGCTATACTACGGGTCCTATTGTAAAAATGGGGTTTTAACGACATTTGTTTTTCACTATTGTAAAGGGGCTCAAGGTCTTTTTTTGAATTTTTGGGGGCATTTTGCTGTGAAATGAGCTATACAAACGGGTCCATTGTAAAAACTGGTTTCTAACAGACATTTGTTCTTCCAATTGTAAAGATGGTTCAAGGGTGATGGTGCTGTCAAAAAAGGAATGGGTAGGCACGTTAATGGCACAATACAAAATGACTTTTTTTTGCAAGATCTTTAAACTAGCTAGAAAACCCCTTATGCCAAAAAAAAACCATTTAATACAATTAAAAAAAAAAACAAAAACGGGTGGGATTCCATTTCTATTTAAAAAAAGTTTTTCTAGAATTAAACTACTAAAAAAAAATTGCATGTACAAAATACTATAAAAAATTCTCTGATTTGTACAAGGAGTACAGGGAAAACTTTTAAAAATTAGGTTATTCAGAGGACATGGTGTATGGAGCACATTCCGCCCCCCAAAACAGAGACAATTTCCTCCAAACTTTTAGTAAAATAGAAAAAGAAGCCAAGAAAAAGGGCACTTGGGTTTAAAAGGAGCGTCAAAACCCCCACATTTCCAAGTAAGCTCAAAAATGGTCCCCTCTACGGAGGGGGAGGCGCTCTTGAAAGGCAAAATTTCTCTATCGCTACCCAGGGCTACTGGTCTGAGGAAGGCTGGAGGGCGAGCTCACACTTCGGGTTACGCACTCTCTTCCCCGCACGACGTTTTCGATGCTGCGCTAAGGGCATTTTTTTTGCCGGGGTTTAAAGGATGACGGACCCTGCCTGGGCTCTCACCGCACCCCTGAACTCGGGGCCGCTAAACTTAACCTGCGGCTAAAATGACGAACCCACCCGGCTTCCCCCGCACCCACTTAACCGGACCCTGCTATCAACTGCTGTTTAAAATGACGGACCCAACCCTTGCTCCCTCACCACACCCACTGTAAGTCCGGCTCTGCCCCCTGAACCGCGGATCCACGTTTACAGCCTCACCCTCCGACATTTAATTTCCTCCAACCCACTTGACAGTAGAATGAAGGGTTTTCAGAAAGGCCTCGTTGACCTACTGGGGGCATCTGTTTTTTTGCTTCACATTCTAAGGCACGGTGGAAAAATTTCACCATAAAAGCAATACCAAGCAGCAGCATAATGGGAAAAAGATTTTTTCTAATATAGTTTGTTTTTTTTATTGAGAAATTTCTACTGGGGTCCCTAAGGGCACCTGGGGGTTTTTGGGTCAAGCTGCATCCCGGAATGGGGTAAGTCAAAGCCTGTTCAACTAAAAGGTGGTTGAAAGACTCCTTTTTCCGGCACTTTTTTAAATCTGGGGGGCAGCAGGGTTTGGGGGTCATGCTGTGGCCCAGGACAGGGATATCAATGTCCATGAAACTAAAATGGTGGTTCAAAACCCTTTCCCGCACTTTTTAAAATTTGGGGACGACAGGTTTAATGGTCATACTGCGGTTCAGGAAATAAGCAATTCCCGGGGAACAAAATGGGTTTCAAAGAACCCTTTTTTCCCGGCACTTTTTTAAATTTGGGGGGCGACAGGTTTAATGGCATCGTGGCTCAACAGGTTATAGTTAAGCCAGTTCAACAAAAGGGTTTCAAAGACTCCTTTTTTCCGGGACTTTTTTTAAACGGGGTCATGCGGTTTGGGCTCATTTTCTGCTTCCAGGACAGGGTATTCAATGTCCATTCAATAAAAAAGATGGGTTTAAATCAACTCCCCTTTTTGGGACTTTTTTAAATTTTTGGGTGATGCAGGTTTAAGGGTCAGGCTGTGGTGCAAGACAGGGGTATGAAAGGTCTGTGATTTTTTTTTTTTTTTGACTTTTATAACCTAAGTGTGTTGCCAAGATGTCGGGATCCATTTTACTGTTGGGATGTTAATTCCAGCTTCTCCCCCGTTTGGGGGTAAAAATGAATGTTTTCCTTCCCATAGACTTTAATGTCACCGGGGTAAAACTATTATTGACCACGGGTATCGACTATCCCCGAGACGAAGTCGACGCAATCCTCACACTAAAAACCACTATAAACACTCCAAAATCTTCCTAAAAAAAAAACTCCCAACCCTCTTTTTAGACCACACATTGTATTGTATAGACATTGTACTCCCTTTAGTGCAAACTATATAACCCCTATAAAGCACAGACTGTACACCCCCTAAAATGCACATCTCTTATATTTCTCCTATAGAGGCCCTATTTTGTACCCCCTAAAGAGCAAACACCCTATATGTCTCCTATGGACCAAACATAGTATACCCTCTATAGAAAACACATTTCCCTATATATTTTCCTATTTAAAATTTTTAGTTTTGCCCTCTAAAAACAAAAAACACCTCCCCTGGGCACCCAAAAAACATCCCCGATAGAGTAAAACCACATGTTTTTTCCCAAGAGCAAAATGTAAACCCCGTATAGAGCACAAAGCCTATATCTCTCCTATAAAGCACAAACCTTATATCTCTCCTATAGAGTACATATAGCACACCTCCCATATACCCCTTATAAAGAATACATAATATACCTACTATAGAGTATACACTGTATATCGCTTAATGAGCAAACATTATATACCCCTATAGAGCCCACTCCTATATCTCTCACATATACCACACATTAAATACTCCTTATACAGTACACACTGTATACCCCCTATAGACCACACATTGTATATCCTCTAGAGAGCAAACCTTCTATACCTCCCATATAAACCACACATTGTATACTCCCATGTTTCCCCTATAAAGCACATGCTGTTTACCTCTTATATATTACACCTCCCATATCTCCCCTATAGGGCATACATAGTATATCCCCATATCCCTATACACTATGCCTCCCATATATCCCTTATAGCTAACACCCTGTATACCCCATAGACTACATCTCCCATATCTCCCCTTTAGAGCATGTGTTGTATACCCCCATAGACTACACCTCTCATATTTCCCCTATAGAGCATATGTTGCATACCCTCATACACTTCGCATCTCATATCTCCCCTATAGAGCATACATAGAATGCCACCTATAGAGCACACATTACATACCCCCCAGAAACTACACTTCCCATATCTCTGCTATAGGGCACACATTGTATTCCCCCATATTGCTGCTATAGAGCACACATTGTATACCCCATAGACAACATCTCCCATATCTCCATTATAGAACACACATTGTATACCCCCCATAGACTACACCTCTCATATTTCTCCTACAGTATACAATGTAGGGCCCTATAAAATGGAGAAATGGGACTGTATAGGAAGTATACACTGTGTGCTCGATAGAGGGTATGTAATGTGTGCCCTATAGGAGAGATATGATAGGTGTGCGCTATAGATTGTATACAATGTGTGTCCTATTGGAGGAGATATGGGATGTGTGCTCTATAAGGAAGGTGTAGTCTATAGGGGCCTACAATGTGTTCTTTATAGGCCATATACTATGTGTGCTCTGTAGTGAGTATGCAAAGTGTGTCCTATAGGGGATATACAGTACTATGTGTGGTCTATAGTGGAGATGTGGGAGGTGTAGTTTGTGGAAGTTATACTATGTGTGCTCTATAGGGGAGATATGGAAGGTGAAGTTTATGGGGGATATAGAGTGTGTGGTCTATGGGCCTTTGCAACAACAACATGGGTAGCACAAATTGTATACCCCCATGGACTACACGTCTCATATCTCCCCTATATAGCACAGACCCTACAGACTGAGTACAAACTATATCAATCCTATAAAGCACCCACTCTACAGCCTAAGTACACCCTACATCTAACCTATAGAGCACATACTCTAAAGACTGAGTATACCCTATAACTCCCCTACAGAGCACACAACCTACAGACTACACCCTATATCTCATGCACACAACCTATAAACTAAGTGCACCCTATGTATCATCCACCTATATCTCACAAACTCCATAGACTGAATACACCCTATATCTTCCCTATAGAGCAAACACCTTATAGACTTATTACACCCTGAATCTCCCTTGTAGGGCATACACCCTACAGAGTAAGTACATCCTATATCTTGTACACATACCCTATAGACTGAGTACACCTTATACCTCCCTATAGAGCATATACCCATTAGACTGAGTACATTCTAAATCGCCCCTTCACACCCTATAGATGAAGTACACCTTATATCTCACACACACTCTCTAAACTCAGTGCACCCTATATCTCACACGCACTCTATAGACTGAATACACCCATACACCCTGTATTTCCCCTGTAGAGCATACACCCTACAGATTGAGTACACCCTATATCTCGCACACACACCCTATAGACTGAGTACACTCTATACCTCCCCTATAGAGCACACGCCAATTAGACTGAATCTCACCTTCACACCCTGTAGATGGAGTACACCCTATATCTCGTACACATACACTATAAACTAAGTGCACCCTATATCTCGCACACACCCTATAGACTGAGTACACCCTAGATCTTGTGCATACACACTTCAGTCTGAGTAGACCCTATATAGCACATACTCTATAGACTGAGAACACCCTATATCTCCCCCACACACCCTATAGACTGTGCACACCCTATTTCTCCCCTATAGATTACATGCGCTATAGACTGAGTACACCCTATATCTCTCTCACAAACACCCTATAGACTGTGTACACCCTATATCTCCTCCACACTCTATAGATGGAGTACACCCTGTATCTCCCCTATAGATGACATGCCCTATATACCATGTGCACCCTATAGACCCGTGTACATACTATATCTCCCCTATAGATCACACACCCTATATTACACCCTCCCCAGGGAACACCTCTCCTCCTCCTCCCTGCTCCATCCATCAGCGCACACCCATCCGGCAGCTCCCTCCTCCATCCAGCGCCGCTCCGCTCCCTTACATCAGGGCAGCATCGTGCAGGCTGCGGGGGGCAGCAGGTGGTGATCACTGCGGACCCGCGGCTCCTCCTCCCCGGCTGTCAGTGCAGGAGGTGGCGGCGGCGCTCCTGCCTTCTCCCGGTCTCTCCCCGTTCCCCGCTGCAGCGCTTCTCCCGGCTCCGCCATGAACTTCCTCCGGCGCCGCTTGTCCGACAGCAGCTTCATCGCCAACCTGCCCAATGGCTACATGACCGACCTGCAGCGCCCCGAGCCCCCGCAGCCCCCGCCGCCAGCCGCCGCCGCAGCGCCGGAGCGGAGCAAGCCGAGCGGGGCACAGGGGGCCGGGGGCTTCTTCTCGTCCATCACCAACGCGGTCAAACAGACGGCGGCCTCGGCCGGACTGGGGGAGCCGAGTCCCGGGGGTCCCGGCAGAAGGTCCCGCATCCTGCTGGTCATAGACGACCCGCACACCGACTGGTGAGTGCCCAGTGTGTATGTGCTGCAGAGGCGACCCTGACCCAATGTATACCATCAAATAGGGGACCCAACGATGTGCAGAAGGTGCCCTGAATCCATCATATAGGGGACCCAACAGATGTGCAGAATGTGCACCTGATCCATTGTATAGGGGACCCAACAGATGTGCAGAATATGCCATGATCAATTCTATAGGGGACCCAACAGAGGTGCAGAATTTGC
Organism: Phyllomedusa bahiana; assembly: GCA_025379985.1. Classification (NCBI taxonomy): domain Eukaryota; kingdom Metazoa; phylum Chordata; class Amphibia; order Anura; family Hylidae; genus Phyllomedusa; species Phyllomedusa bahiana. The sequence goes on from JAODAL010039132.1 coordinate 7,906, forward strand.
CCTGATCCATTGTATAGGGGACCCAATGATGTGCAGAATCTGCCCTGATCTATTATATAGGGGACCCAACAGATGTGCAGAATGTGCCCAGGATCCTTACCCAACAGATGTGCAGAATGTGTCCCATATCCATTGTATAGGGGACCCAACAGATGTGAAGAATGTGCCCTGATCTATTATATAGGGGACCCAAGAGATGTGCAGAATGTGCCCATGGATCCTTATACCCAACCAGATGTGCAGAATGTGCCCCCGATACATTGTATAGGGGACCCACCAGATGTGCAGAATGTGCCCCTGATCCATTGTATAGGGGACCCACCAGATGTGCAGAATGTGCCCTGATCCATTGTATAGGGGACCCAACAGATGTGCAGAGTGTGCCCTGATCCATTGTATAGGGGACCCAACAGATGTGCAGATTGTGCACAGGATCCATTGTATAGGGGACCCAACAGATGTGCAGAATGTGCCCTGATCCATTGTATAGGGGACCCAACAGATGTGCAGAATGTGCCCTGATCCATTGTATAGGGGACCCAACAGATGTGCAGAATGTGCCCAGGATCCTTACCCAACAGATGTGCAGAATGTGCCCCATATCCATTGTATAGGGGACCCAACATATGTGCAGAATGTGACCTGATCCATTGTATAGGGGACCCAACAGATGTGCAGAATGTGCCCTGATCTATTATATAGGGGACCCAAGAGATGTGCAGAATGTGCCCAGGATCCTTACCCAACAGATGTGCAGAATGTGCCCCTGATCCATTGTATAGGGGACCCACCAGATGTGCAGAATGTGCCCCTGATCCATTGTATAGGGGACTCACCAGATGTACAGAATGTGCCCTGATCCATTGTATAGGGGACCCAACAGATGTGCAGAATGTGCCCTGATCCATTGTATAGGGGACCCAACAGATGTGCAGAATGTGTCCTGATCCATTATATAGGGGACCCAACAGATGTGCAGAGTGTGCCCTGATCCATTGTATAGGGGACCCAACAGATGTGCAGAATGTGCCCCTGATGCATTGTATATGGGGACCAACAGATGTGCAGAATGTGCACCTGATCCATTGTATAGGGGACCCAACAGATGTGCAGAATGTGCACCTGATCCATTGTATAGGGGACCCAACAGATGTGCAGAATGTGCACCTGATCCATTGTATAGGGGACCCAACAGATGTGCAGAATGTGCACCTGATCCATTGTATAGGGGACCCAACAGATGTGCAGAATGTGCCCCTGATCTATTGTATAGGGGACCCAACGATGTGCAGATTGTGCACCTGATCTATTGCATAGGGGACCCAACAGATGTGCAGAATGTGCTCTTGATCCATTGTATAGGATACCCAACAGATGTGCAGAATGTGCCCCTGATCGATTGTATAGGGGACCCAACGATGTGCAGAATGTGCACCCGATCCATTGTATAGGGGACCCAACAGATGTGCAGAATTTGCACCCGATCCATTGTATAGGGGACCCAACAGATGTGCAGAATGTGCCCGATCCATTTATAGGGACCCAACAGATGTGCAGAATGTGCCCTGATCATTGCATAGGGGACCCAACAGATGTGCAGAATGTGCTCTTGATCCATTGTATAGGAGACCCAACAGATGTGCAGACTGTGCCCCTGATCGATTGTATAGGGGACCCAACGATGTGCAGAATGTGCACCTGATTCATTGCATAGGGGACCCAACAGATGTGCAGAATGGGCTCTTGATCCATTGTATAGGAGACCCAACAGATGTGCAGATTGTGCACAGGATCCATTGTATAGGGGACCTAAGAGATGTGCAGAATGCGACCCTGATCCATTATATAGGGGACCCAAGAGATGTGCAGAATGCGACCCTGATCCATTGTATAGAGAAACCAACAGATGTGCAGAATGTGTCCCTTATCCATTGTATAGAGAAACCAACAGATGTGCAGAATGTGTCCCTTATCCATTGCATAGGGGACCCAACAGATGTGCAGAATGTACTCTTGATCCATTGTATAGGGGGACCCAGCAGATGTGCAGAATGTGTCGCTTATCCATTATATAGGGGACCCAACAATGTTCAGAATGTGCCCTGATCCATTATATAGGGAACCCAAGAGATGTGCAGAATGCGACCCTGATCCATTATATAGGGGACCCAACAGATGTGCAGAATGTGCACCCGATCCATTGTATAGAGGTCCCAACAGATGTGCAGAATGTGCCTCTGATCCATTGTATAGGGGACCCAAGAGATGTGCAGAATGTGCCTCTGATCCATTGTATAGGGGACCCAAGAGATGTGCAGAATGTGCCCCAGATCCATTGTATAGGGGACCCAACAGATGTGCAGAATGTGATCCTAATCCATTGTATAAGGGACCCAACAGATTTGCAGAATGTGCCCAGATCCATGTACAAGGGGACCCAGCAGATGTGCAGAATGGGCTCTTGATCCATTGTATAGGGGACCCAATAGTTGTGCAGATTGTGCACAGGATCCATTGTATAGGGGACCCAGCAGATGTGCAGAATGTGCCCTGATCCATTGTATAGGGGACCCAGCAGATGTGCAGAATGTGCCTGTGATCCATTATAGAGGGAACCCAACAGTTGTGCAGAATGTGCCTCTGATCCATTGTATAGGGGACCCAACAGATGGGCAGAATGTGCCCCTGATTCATTGTATAGGGGCCCGTACAGATGTACAGGTGTCCCTAATCCATGGTATAGGGGCCCTGACAGATGTACAGAATGTGCCCGATTCATTGTATAGGGGCTCTAACCTATGTGCAGAAAGTCCCCCTCATCCATTTTATAAGGTATTACAATCCACAATCTGAGGGGCCTCTCTGTGTGCTGCTTGTAGGGGCCTTGACAGACGTAGAACGTGTGCCCCTCACACATTGTATAGGGGCCCTGACAGATGTACAGAATGTGGCCCTGATCCATTGTATAATATATTACATTCTCCAGACTGAGGGGCCCCTTTCTAATGGTGGCTTTAGGGCCCCAATAGAATATATGTAAATGATCTGCAGAATGTGCTACTGATTCATTGCATAATATGTGTATGGCAATCCACAGACTAAGGGGCCCCTATATAATGGTGGCTGTAGGGTCCCCAAAAGAATAAATCCAAATCCTCATACATGTCGCATATGTTGGGGTTCTGTATAATGTTAACAACTATATTCCTAACAGAATATATGCAAATGATATGCAAATTTGTATGAAATGCCACATGAACTGAGGGGGTCACTGTGTGATCTTAGCAGTAGGGCTCTCCCAAAACTGTATGCAAATTCCTTTATATTTCCCATGCACTGAGGTGCCCCTGTGTAATGTTACCAGAATGTCCCCAGAAGAATGTATGCAAATGATCGGCCAATTATTCAGAATTTCCCGAGTGGTCCTGTCTATGATATTTAGGGAGCCCTAATAAAATAGATGCAAATCACTATATATGTCACATATGCTGGGGGCTCCGTATCACATCAACCATAATGTCCCACGCAGAATAGCAGTAACAGACCGTACAGGACCCCCATAGTGACTGTGTGCACCATGTCCCTGTACGTCCCCCCACTGCTTTTGTGACGTATATAACGTATCCAGTAATGGGGGACACGTGTATAAAAACATTTATCCACACAGGGGACACTGATGTATTACATTGTATCCAGTACATGGAGGACGCTGTTTTATATACAATGTATCCAGTACTGGGGGAACATGTATAACTTTTTATCTAGTACATGGAGGACACGAATGTATATAAAATTGTATCCCGTACATGGAGGACGCTGATGTATTTTTAACACTGTATCCTACATGGAGGAAGCTGATGTATTACATGTATCCGCACTGGAGGGCGCGATGATATACACTTATCTAGTCATGGAGGACGCTGAGTAAATAAATTTGTATAAAGTACATGGAGGACGCTGAGGGAAAAACCTGACCAGTACATGGAGGACACGATGTATTACACTGTATCCAGTACATGAGGACACTGATTTATAACACGTACCATAATGGGGGACGCTGTGATAACACTGTACCCCCGTTCATGGAGGACGCTGATTATATACACGTATCCTAATGGGGGACGCTGATGTTATACACTGTATCCTACATGGAGGACGCTGATGAATACCTTTTTCCAGTACATGGAGGACGCTGATGTATATTTCACTGTACCAGTACTGGAGGGGCGCTGATGTAATATTTCCTGTATCCCGTCTTGATCGCAATTTATAGATTTCCGAGTGTCCTGTCTATGATATTGAGGAGCCTATAAAATATGCAAGCTATGATATGTCACATATGCTGGGGGCTCCGTATGTACATCAACAAATGTCCCATGCAAATAGCAGTAACAACGTACAGGACGCCCTATGTGACTGTGTGCACCATGTCCCTGTACTGTCCCAGCCACTGCTATGTGTGTGACGTATATATACTGTATCCAGTACATGGAGGACACTGATGTATATACACTGTATCCAGTACATGGAGGACACTGATGTATATACATTGTATCCAGTACATGGAGGACGCTGATGTATATACAATGTATCCAGTACATGGAGGACACTGATGTATATACATTGTATCCAGTACATGGAGGACGCTGATGTATATACACTGTATCCAGTACATGGAGGACGCTGATGTATATACACTGTATCCAGTACATGGAGGACGCTGATGTATATACACTGTATCCAGTACATGGAGGACGCTGATGTATATATATTGTATCCAGTACATGGAGGACGCTGACGTATATATATTGTATCCAGTACATGGAGGACGCTGACGTATATATATTGTATCCAGTACATGGAGGACGCTGACGTATATACACTGTATCCAGTACATGGAGGACGCTGACGTATATACACTTTATCCAGTACATGGAGGACGCTGACGTATATACACTGTATCCAGTACATGGAGGACATTGATGTATATACACTGTATCCAGTACATGGAGGACACTGACGTATATACACTGTATCCAGTACATGGAGGACGCTGACGTATCTACACTGTTCCCAGTACATGGAGGACACTGACGTATATACACTGTATCCAGTACATGGAGGACACTGACGTATATACACTGTATCCAGTACATGGAGGACACTGACGTATATACACTGTATCCAGTACATGGAGCTGACATTACATTTATATACACTGGCGTGAATCACATGTACATGGAGGACACTGATGTATATACACTGTATCCAGTACATAGGACATTCATGTATATACACTGTGTCCAATGAATGCAGGACACTAATGTATATACACTATATCCAGTACATGGATGGAGGACTGAGAACAAGGACGGAGTGCTGTCTGAAATGCGTCTGCGTTTACCTGCCTATACATTTTTTGTATCGTCTGTATGTGAGAAAATTCAATAAAGAAAAAGCATCTTTTTGTATATACGCTGGAGCAATATTGTACATGTTGAAGCATGGAGGACACTGACGTACAGCTATGTGCGAAATAATAACAGTGTGTTTCAAACAAATGAGAAAAAGTGGAGTTCTCATAATACCATTAATTTCCATATAAATAAAGGCATTAGGAGTTCTGCATAGTCCCATCCAAATGAAGCCATGATTGAAATATCAACTTATAAACGGAAAATCTAATAATAGGCCATTCAAAAACATAGCAGTGTGCGTTTTCATTATGACATTTTTTCCCAGCTTTAGCTTTCCTGTGATCACTGAACTCATAGTCAGTTGTGTAACCTTTATTTCTGAGAACTGCTTTACATCATCTTTGTGGCATGGAGTCAACTAACATCTGACACCTGAAAACAGGTTTTCCCGCCCAAGCAGAGGCTGTACCACATTGCACAGTTCATTTGTATTTTTAAATTTTATATCAAAAACATATTTTTCACGTCACTCCACAAATTCTCAGTCGGATTGAGGTCTGGGGATTGGGCTGGCCACTTTATAACATCAATCCTTTTGGTATGGAACCAGGATGGTGCCCGCTTGCTGGTGTGGTGTGCGCCCGGGAGTGGTGTGTGGGAGATTTAAAAATGTATGAATAGGACTGCGCCTGATATCGGGCTGAAAAGACGTCAGATATTTGGCCCAACCCCGTTCATACTTGTCGCCTATACTGTCCTTTGGCAAACTGTAACCTTTTCAAGATATGTCTTTTTTTCAGCAATGGTAATTTACAAGGGTTTCTAGCAAATCGTTTGACTTCACGTAGGCGTCTTCTGACTGTTGCTGCACTCAGACATAACTGAAAATCTCCTTTGATTTCCTTGGGGTTCATCATTGGATGCTGCTTTGCCATTCTTGATATTCTATGATCTAGTCATATGGCAGTATTGCTTTTTCTACCACCTTTTTCTGGTTTTGCCGTTTTAAAGCTTTGGTGATATTTTTAGCTGAGCAGCCAATTATTTCTGCACTTCTTGATATGTTTTACTTCTCTCTCCTTTGGTACATTGTCTGGAACGACCCATTGTACTCACTGAGAATAGGCTAAAACCAGCAGGTACCACATTGGCTTCCCTCCTTTATGAAATGAGGGTCATAATTGACACCTGTTTGTTTACAGAATGAATGACCTCACTATTTATCTGAACACCCCCCTTTCATTACTTGATTCAGTTCCACCAAATTAGCCGCGTACATGTCATGACTGTTGATTCTGTTGGTTGCCCATTACTCCACTACACATACTCATGAATTTTTGACCATGTTGTATTATGTTTTAAGACAAAAACAGTCATTAAACACATTACTGATGCGGGACTAGTGGATGCGTTGACCTTTGATTTGTTGTGAGTCCATTAACCCTGTTGCTTATTGAATGATCACATAATGGGGTAGGGCATGTGAACACCTACATGTGTAGTCCTCTTCTGTTACCCTATGTGTGTCCTACACAGAATACATGTATGTACTAAATCCAGTCTCGGACTGGGGTATCTAGGGCCCACAGGTGGATATGACTTTAGGGGCCCACTAATTTGGTTTTTATGGGCCCACCGGGGGAGTTCATTTTAGAGACCCACCATACAGCTACTGTAAATGACTGTAGATGCCTTCTATATGCTGCATCTTGCTTTTTGCCACTCTTTCTATGCTTTTTTGCCTCTTCTGAGAATTTATATGGAGTTAAAAAAATAACTTATGGTCTACCAAGCTCAGGGGCCCAACGGGGGTTTCCCCTATTCCCCTGAGGGCCAGTCCGAGCCTGACTACATCTTTTTCTTAATTCCGAGACAGATCCACTGGTACAAGGAAGGTACTATATGTTACATGTATATAGAAGATTGCATGGCTGCTTCTTAATGCACAAGAAATGATGTGACTAAATATTGGGACAATATAAATAGCCCTGTGGTCCAATGTATTAAAGTGTCTTCACATCTAGGATCCAGAATATGTTCTTTACAGTTACATTGGATCAGATGATCTTGACTGCAGTGTTTCTCGGTCCGCGCCGCTGGCAGGTTTGGCACTGAGCACCAGTTGAGTCTGTGGACCATGAAGGGGATGTTGGGTGCAACTCGTTCAGCTTCTTGTATCTGATATCTGACCTTTCTTGAGTGGATCTTAAGTCATATGTCTGCAAACCTTTAGATTTTCGTTCTAATAGTGAAGTGAAGATTATTAGAACTACAATAATGACCAAATACTGCCCTAATGTGCCAGTACTGAAACAGTATTGTATAAGCTCTTCACAGTACTGCCATGCTGTGCCTGAGCCGAAAAATTACCATATAGTGCCCACACAATGCTGCCATACTGTGCCTGGGCAACAACAGTACCATACAGTGCCCACATAATATTGCCATACTGTGCATGAGCCAAAACATGACTAAATAGTGCCCACACCATAGTGCTGTATAGGAGACACATAGCGGTGCCCTACACAACCCTTGTAACCATTGTATACCGTGCCTAAATAATACAGCAGCTGGTACTATGACATAGGTAAGATGACACAATTACTCGCGGTGGTGGTGGATGTGCCAGGCAATGGTTCCTTGCCTCGTAAAAGCCATATAGTATATTTCATTAGCATACATGGTAAATTACAAGGTAGACACCGGCCACCAATGCTTTGTCATCCCAGTAGTAGGGGAGTAGAGAAGCAATATCTAGGGTTGTTTTATGTAAAGAAATATAAACATATGACAAACCTGTGCTTATTATGCACCCCCATCCTCCTCCCCTTAAGCCTAGACCACCATTATCTTCATACCGAATGTCATTATGTATCTTGTCAGAGAGGGTACGGTCATGTTACCATTCAGAGACTCTTTTGAGGGAACCTTCAAAGTTAATGCCAGAATAGTGACATATGCAGAGCTATTCTTGTTGACAGAATGAAGGAAACCTTAAGGTAGACTTGGGCGTACCTCATTATAAGTCCCTGGGGTCCATTGATTATCATATGGCGCCATTCTGAAGAGATTTCAGCACTGTATTATGGTTTCTGTTATTAATAGAAGCCACAACACCAGTGTGAACAGAGGCTACCATGTGGAAGGCATTGATTTGTCTCATCTGTTCCCATCAGTGGGTACAGAGCCTTGTCCCTATATCCTTCTGTGTCTTCTAGAGCTGGGTCATTTATGGGACCAATACTTTTATTACTAATAAGAGGCTCCATCTCATGTATGTAGTAATTTTTTATATACACAAGGCTTCTTGCCATTTTGACAACCTCTGTTTTTTAGAAGGGTCCTACTGTGATTAATTGAGACCTCCCTATGGTGGTGGGATGTTCGGAAAAGGTTTCTTTAAACCAGAATGTTGCACTTTTGTATATCTCTAACCTAAAGGGGTTGTGTTACTACAACGATTAGCTTTCACAATGAAGGACCTGGTAATTGGAAGAGTTTTCAAAATATATTGCTTTATTTTTTGGGCTTTGTTGAGGAGATAAAATAGACGTTATCCGCTCTGAGTGTACACAGGTTTCTCTAGGTTTCCACCCCCTTTCTTTTTTTTGTCGTTGATGCAGGGACGACTACACCACAGGGGGCTTGAGAATGTGTATCTCAAAAGTTTTTTTTTTTAAAAACCCCCCCAAAAAACCCCCCTTCCAGTTTTTTAGAAGGTGTGAATGGGATGAAATAATCATAATTGAAAAACCCCTCCGGGGGGAATAAAACTAAAAACGTTTTTTTTAAATAAAACCCCATAAAAAATTTAATTAAAAAAATTAGCTTTTTTAGATGTGACTTTCTCTTTTTTTTTTTTTTTTTTTTTTTTTTTTTTGGGTTTTTTGGGTAAATACCCCAAATTTTTAGATACTCGGGGGGGGGGGGGGGGGGGGGGGGGGGGGGGGGGGGGCGGGGGGGGGGGGGGGGGGGGGGGGGGGGGGGGTACTAGTTACTGACCTCTCTCTCTGCCTCTCTGTTCTGTCTTGTCTGATAGCAGGGACTGACTACACCACAGGGCAGCTTGAGAATAGTGTGCTATCTCAAACAAGTTGTCTCCTTTGTTTACTTTGAGCTCAGTAGCTATCTGCACTTACAGATAACATCTCCTGCTCTCAGGTCAGTACTTTTAGAAGAGCTGTGAATGCTGAGCTGAGGATGCAAAATCAGAACAGCAATATATTTGGTAATAATCTTTATTTTCCCTTGCCTACATACTTAAAGCTAATCGATAAGGTGACAATACCTCTTTAATTCCCCATAGAAATAAATGTCCTACACTGGATATTTTAGGCCTCTCATTGTTGATGACATCATAGGTCTCAGAAGTCGGACCTCTACTTTTCATCTTTTTTCTGTTCTACTGAATTATCAGGTGAAAGTAATACTAGAATTATTTAAAGCAAATGCTCGCCATGTTACTAGATAGAGCCCTGATATCTGTCATGTAACATGATCTATTCTTATTTACTGTAAGAACGAAGGTTCTTATTCAGTAGAGCAAGAAAAATCTTAAAAACCACAAGAAGTCGATACAAAGCATATTTTGGAAAATTGTATAACTTTTAAATTTACAAATAATTTACAAATAATATTTATTTGCTTAACCAGAATATGCATGCAACTCCTTCTCACCCTGCTATGTATTGTTACATACATCGAAAACATGCACTGGGGATACTGCACCAAAAATAACATAAAATAATATATATTCATATATAGACATTGATGGCATATAGATAGGATATACATCAGAGTCTGATAGGTGTGCGACCTGCAGCTATCTCGGGAACGGGCCCCTGAAAGTGATGGCTTAGGAAGGAGACTTGGTTGTTCCTTCACGTGACTCTCGCTCCTGCTCTGTGGGAGTTATTAGTGCAATTGAACACATTGCTCACCTGTACTTGGGACTCTCATAGAACAGAATAGAGAATCATGCGCCACCGACTCTTAGTTCTGAACTGAGACTTTCGGGGTCCTGTTCCAAAGGTGGGGCCTGCACCTATAACACTCTGATAGCATATCCTATCAACATGCTATTGAAGTGTGAAATGGGAACACTCAGCCTTTAAAGGGGTTGTCTCACTACAAAGAATAGCTTTCAACATGTAGGGAACACTAAATGAAGACGTTTTCCAAATATATTGCATTGTTCATCTTTTTTTGTTAAAGAGCTATAAGTGATTTTATCACCTTCTGAGGACTCTCAGGTTTCATAAGTGACCGACCTCTGTACTCTTTATCCCCTGCTGTTTGTTCTATCTGATAGCAGGCAGTGACATCATCACACAGGTCAGGGCCAGCACTGTGAGAGCTTGTGTGTTATCTGATTTTTCAGACAAAAGACAGTAATTACTCTATCGTTTACATTAGCTCCGAAGCTTCTCAGGACCTCAGAGAAGGTAATTTATCTAATCTAGACTGATACACAGAGCTCATATGCTAATTACAGACAGCTTGACCAGGAAGTGACAGAGCAAAGTAGCATTATTTCATTCATGCATCCTATGAAACTTTGAGATGAAACAACCCCTTTAAAGCTCCTGGACCCCAATGCAGAATCTATTAAATGGCCCCCACCTACCATGTGCCATTTATAACATTGGTACCTCTGCACCCAGATAGCTATGGTCTTTCTTTTATCTATAATACTTCATCATTATAGTTTTTCCACTCTACAATTTTGTGATAATTTGACGTGAGATGTGATTTATTATGAAGATTGTGAATGATTGTACAACGAATGTTTACTCTGAATATATTCCTTGTAGCCTTGATTGCATTGTGGCGCTAGGAGGGCAATCATGCCCACACTAATGACTAAATAATCACATTGGGTCACTTACACAGTGATTATCTCTAGACACGGCCAGAATTAATGACATCAGATGCAGAATTCAGCAGTGTTAACCCTCCCATGACGTGCCTTACATTTGCACTTAACATTTTACATTGTGGTGTTTTAGAGCAGCTACAAAGAAAGCATTATTTCGTGTTTGCCTTGACAAGCCGCGTTGTTCATCTCGACATGGTATAATGCAGCCACCTTGCCTCATGTTGCTCTTGTCTACGTCATAAATTCAATTCCCAAGCTTTGTTGTCCTCTATTGATTTTCTGTCCAATTGATGTTGAGTGCAGGCAACCATCAGGTAGCCATCAAGAATACGGGCAAGGGCAGGATGGGTCTGCCATAACATAGCTTAAAATCATAAGTACCTCATGCTATCACTCACTATGGTATAGGTACACTGAGGCAATGTTCACACGTCTTATTGCCGACGTAATTGCGGGGACGAATTACGCCAGCAGCCGTGGGGCGGGGGGCTGGCAGCTCGCCGGCCCCATAGACACTCATTATTCACGGCGCGTATACACCGTAAATAATGTGCAGTCACTTTCTCCCCCCTCGGGGTATTCGTCCGAGCGGGGAGAAGAGACGGAATCCATAGTTCTCTATGAAAAATGTGGATTACCGTAATGACTGGGACAGATTCCAGCCGTACTGCAGCGCAAATACGGCGCACAGTACGGCTGGAATCAGTCACAGAATAAGCCGTGTGAACAGCCCCTTAAACTTCAAAACTGGCTTTTATGAATATAGATGCATCAGAGCAGTGTGTGTTCATATTATGCTTAAGAGATTTACAGCCGCCCTGCTATTCACCCTCTTACAACAAGAGTTTCTTCTAACACCATCATTAAAATCTCTTTACATTTTATTTCTTCATATTAAAATGATTGACATAAAATCACGCACATACACCGCTGATGCAATTTGATCAATAGCGCTTTTAGTTGTAACTTTTATATGAATGAGCATAAGAAAATGTGGACCAATCAAATCTATATTACACATGTGACCAATCCTAAAAAATTATTGGTATGGAAACACATTATTTAACCAGTAACCAAACCGCCTGTTGACTCTAAGGCTATGTTCACACGGCTGATTTTGGGCCAGATTTCAGTCCGTATTTCGCGCGGTACAGCGCCATACAGAAATCCGTCCCTGTCATTACGGTAATCCACAGTTCTCATAGAGAACTATGGATTCCGTCTCCTCTCCCCGCTCGCTAAATACGGCGAGCGGGGAGAAAGTGACATGCACTTTCAGCGGATACGCGCCGTGGATAATGAAAGTCTATGGGGCCGGCGAGCTGCCGCCCCCGCCCCCGTACACATGGCGTAATTGCGGGCAAAATCCGTCCCGCAATTACGGCGACAATCAGCCGCGTGAACATAGCCTAAACGTCCAGGCATTTACTCTTTAAGGATGTTTTGCATGGTGATTGTGCAGCTGCAGGAGTGGAGAGCTGGCTGGCTGTGGCAGCCGGGCTCTCCAGTGAGAAGGCATGGATAATTTATAGCTATCCCTGCTGATGATCGCTGTATATACAGCCTAGCATTCAACCTTCAGGCTCCCTACCTCTGAACACAGTGTTTACATAAATCACCGTGGCCTGATAACTGTGGCAGGAGCTGCACGGTCATAACAGGCCTTGATCGGTTCTGCAGTCAGTACCTGGGGCTATATCCCTTCTGTAACTAAGGCTAATATATCAGCAAAAAAGAGCCATGTAAAAATGTCGTCCCCCACACAATCTGTAAAATAAAAAATAAACACCGAAAATAAAAAAAACACCCAAACTGCATCTTTTATCCCTCCCCCAGTCACCTGATAACTATTTTTTTTTTACCTCTAACTGAAAAGTGACATAATTACAAACAGGGCTGTGGAGTCGGCAAGCTGAAGCCCCGACTCCTCAATTTCCCAAACCTCCGACTCCTGACTCCCTCATACACGTTGCATGTTTAAGTTTTAATTTCTCTGTAGTAAAATGTTAAAATCAGGCTGTTTTATCTCCTTATGTTATAATATTCAAGATATTTATGTAGAACAGCACTGACAAGCCAAAAGGGTAACAATGTTTTGATCTTTGATCACTTGTGGGTAGAGTTGAAGAAAAAGCTGTATTTGTATCCAAGTCCAGTCCTGCACCAACATTGGGAATGTGTAGAAGAGACCTGGGATAATTTGGTCGACATGCTTGAATCTGATCCAGAGCCCAGAAGGATTCAGGCAGTGCTTGAAAACCAAAGGTGGATTTCCAAATACTAACAAAATAATAAAATAAACATTTGATTTTTAGGGCAAAACAGTAATAAAAGCAGTTACAGGAAGGAATCTGCAGAACTAAGCAGATGCTAAATACTTGGGAAGTCAAATTTATGTATAAGATCGGTATGTGACTGTATTAAAATTACCAGTAGCCTCATGTACAAAGCATTTTAGTGGATGGTGAATAGGGGGCCTGAAAATCACAAGTTCAAAACATCGTTACCATTTTGCTTGTCAGTGTAAAATATATTTATTGGACATGACTGTTAGAACACAAAAAAATTGTAAATATGCAAAAACGCAGGAAATTTGTGGAGTTTCTGAATTTGTTGTGAGAAATAGTATTGCCTCCATCAGATCCTGCATACATGACACACACATCTGATCTCATGATTTCCAGGCTAGAGAACGGCCTCTCTACACTAACTTGGGTTGGGGGGCAAAGTGGTGACCACAGGGGCAACAATGTCGGGGTATAAAGGAATTGCCTCAGCCACAGTTGGTTTTGATCAATGGTTGAACTCTTCTACTTCTTTGAAAGCAGCTGAAAAATTTTGCTGAAATCTGTTTGTTATGGGGGCAGAATCTTTTCCCCTGGGGCAGCGCTTTGCCTGCTCCATGTCATCCCAAATTTCACTCCTATGTGATGAGGCGAAGATATGGGAGCAGTAGCCTGGCCGGACCCAATTCGTCTTGCTCTTTGCACTGCATCGAACTAACTGGACCAACTTATTATATATTTTGGGAGTCGGTCCATTTTATGACGACTCCGACTCCTGCAAAATAGGCACCGACTCCACGACTGACTCCGACTCCACAGCCCTGATTACAAAGTGTTTTTTATTGCCACAACTCCCATATGGACATCATAGAGAGTGGTACCTGCCTGGGAGACCCCTCTAGGAATCAGATTGCAGTACTGCCAAACAGAATGGAACCTTTCAGAAAAGCCCCCAGGTCTCACATGCCTGGAAATCTGTAGATATGACTGAGGAGAGGAGGGGAGGAGAGCTTGGGGTTAAAGGAGTAAAACTGAATTTTCTGCATTTCTTGGCATTGTGCTTGCTGAATACAGCAGTTATGTTTCCTATTCTAATACAAACACTCATTTGCTGAATGGCTCGATGATATTCTTGGCCTCTGCCTTGCTCATCAGGCCAGGCAAGGCGTATGTTACAGATGCAATTATGTATTATTGTGTAGAAGTCTGCTCCAACTCCAGACCCGCAACATTCTTCTCTTCTCTGCAGACACTGCTGATTCAGAAGCTGATGTTACATACTGTAAGAGTGCTAAGGGCAAATTGTCATCAGTATAGACCTTGGTTACACTGGGACATCTGTGAGATGCCCTACTATCATCAGTGGGTGGAATTAAGACTCTTGTGATGTATCAACGCTTTTGTTGTATGTTCTGTGAAAGCTCACAGTGCATGTGCCGACTATAGCCATATAGTCTCCACCAGACATGATGATAGAAAAGGAGTCATTCCTTCAGAAGTAGAAAGGGATAAATTGAGAGGTTAGAAATCAGGTTTTTAAATAGTGTGTATAGAGGTAAAGAGTTATACATAATAAAACTTACGTTTTAGTATTTTATAGATTGAGAACTGATAGAGTTTAAGTTTGCCTATGGCAAAATAGTAAATATAGTGACCATGGCCATAGACTCCATTGACTTACGAAGGCTGAAAGAGTGTCCCTTTGGCCTCTATCAGACTGGTGTGCGTCAGCATACTATTTTTTACTGTATAGGAAAGGATAGCAGACTGTACTTCACTATACAGTGGGCCAACTTAAAAAAGTATATATTTTTTTAACATTGTGGCCAAAAAACAATTTATGCCACTATATAGCTATTAAGTGGTTTCCATTGAAGTTCTTTGTTGGTGAATATTTGCCTCCAGTATAAGGCTCTGCCGAAACCCAAACATAACCTTCCACCACTTTCCCCTCGAAACAGTTCACATATGATAATAAGGATATCTGGCTGCTCCTTTAGGCTGGCAGCACTAAAAGGGGTCATTGGACAAGTGTTTGCACCAGCAAAGGAGTTGTCTCACTACAAGGATTGCTTTTTATGTTAAAGATCTTGCAAAAAACAAATCACTTTGCAATATATGTCCATTAACAGTATCCTACCTATTCCTAGATATCCCCTCTTGTATGGGCTGCATCAGCTCCTCAGGTCGCTATAGCTACAGACCTGTTTCATCTCTTCTGATAGGCTGCCAGCACTGGTCGCTATAGCTACAGAACTGGTATCCTCAGCAGCTCCTCACAGCAGGCCAGTAGTAACCAGTAAACACGCCCCTTAATTCAAAAAGGAAACTGAGAAAACAGAGAGAGGTAATATGAATTCATGTAGTTAGACAACCCCTTTAAGGTAATACAATAGTAAAGAGCCAGCATAGCCTTGTTCTAAATGTGCCCGGTTACCATGCGGTTGGAATCTTCATTCCTGCAGAACAGAATAAACTATGCGGCCTCCGGTGATTATAGCATGACTTCAAAAATGTCTATTCTTCAACTGAATGAAACGTCTGTATTGGACTTTTCGCACAAGCAATAATTCTTCATAGTACTAAAAGTGCCACAGCTTGAGACATATGAGTGATGATAACAAGGTATGATATGTGGCAGGCAGTCTTGGGTTTTCTCCTGGAATTGATGGCTTCTGTGGAGATATCATGGGGTAGAGAAAGTCCTCTGGTTATTATCTGGAGTGCCCTATCCCATTCCACTTATTCATTTGAAGATGATGCTTTTAGTGATCAAAAGGGAACTAAGAGTAGGAGAATGGGGTTGCCTGTTTTCCATTCCAACTGTAGAAGTGACCATGACAGCTTATTCGCTCTACAGTATATTAAACCATGTGGAAATAACCTACAGGACATCCATTGTATAATACTGTTAAAAATCATCATAGTAAACTTACTACAGGGGGTGTCCGGGTAATTTTTATTTCATCTCTTTTACTGGTGCCCGGATAAAATGAGAAAGAAACTAATCTCCTCGCACCTCATTGTCCGTGCTGCCACCATCTTCCCCGGTTCCTCTGCTATCAGCAGCCAGGGTTTTTTTTTTTTTATTGTATTTTATCAGGGCACCAATAGCCTAAATAATTTTTATACAAAATAACCCCTTTAAGGTGTACCTAAACTTTTAGATAGCTTTTTAGGATAAGCTGTCATGTGGGTGTACATAGCACTATTTCAAACCATTCTATAACCTGTAGGAGCATTTTTCTTACCAGTTTTTCACTTTGCAAGTACCGATTCTAGAGTTCTCACTGAGTGATTGGGCGGAGGTCAGCTGCTATGTTGTCTCCCAAACAGCTGTTATGTTGTCAACTACACCTCATATACACATACATGTACAGGGTTGGACTGACCCACCAGTTTAACAGAGGATCCTCCGCAGCCCAAGCTCTGTCAGATTAATATACCCCTAATATTTCAGGGCCCCAAAAGTCTATCAGAAGACAGCTTCATTTGGAGCTGACTTTAGATACGATCCCCAGAGATCCTACTAAACCCTACATGTGCAATGAACACTTAAAGGGGTTTTGCCACGATCTAATGTTGACGTGGGATCCTCCAAAATGGGTATTTAATCACTTTTCTAAAAATATGTGATTAAAAAAAGTGAAGCCTCTGAGAGCTGCAGCCTGACTATCATGCCCTTAGTTTCCTGACTGTTTACATTAGCTATGACCAGGAGCTGATCTGGCAAGCACTTGCGTTGTTTGCACTTCTTATCTGATGGCAGGACACATGAACCAGCTTTGAAGGGAGGGGGAGAAAAAAGCAGTGTTACTAACTTTGTTTCTGTGTCAGAGCCCCTATATTTGCTGTATAGAGAATCCACTTGTTGTAATGTAACGGCCTGAGTAAACATGCAGACACTCCCTGCTCGGCCCCCCCCCCTCTGTAGTCAGTGCCTGCTCAGACCTTATCTTCACTCCTGAGCAGATAAGAGGGAAAAAACAAAACCCGTATAGCTTGTGCAAAATACAGTTATCCCTGTAGTTTAGCCAAACATGTTTGCTCAACTACAGAGACAGAGGCTGAATATCAGCCTCGAGAGCGTGCATGGGAGGTGGAGCGATGACAGCACAGAGGAGGTACTTGTTTTTTTAAACACAGAAACACAACGCCCCGTTTTTCAAGCCTCAAGAGGGGAGTATCAGCCTGTTAGGTAAGGAACTCACTTCGTGGCAAAACCCCTTTAATATTGGCTATGCACATGTCCTGTATAGATTGAGTCAGAATAATTTTCTCTGGTGAGTGGAGAGAATAATTTCCTCTGATGGTCATTCAGGATAATTGTCTCTTTTGGCGCTCAATAACATTTCCCCAGGAGGGCCCATAGAGACATCTGGTGGGCCATAGACTCTTAAGTCCAACATTGCACATGTATCCTGCTCCACTGTGAGGCCACGTCTACACAGCATAGAAAAACAATGGTATTTTCGGAGGTTTTATGATTCTAAAACCGCTGAAAATACGATCATTCAGGCATCCCATAGACTTTAACAGAAAAAAACGACCTGTAGTCTCCACAGGTCGTTTTTTCTCTGCTTGTTTTCTATACATGTTGTATAATACGCTGCTGTTTCCCATACAATCAATTGTATTGGGGGATGGCAAAAATCTGAGAACTGGCCGCCGTTTTTGCGTAAAACGTGTCAAAAACCGCGGTCGTGCATCGGACAAAAAACAGTCAACTTTCAGACGGTTTTTGTCCAATGCCGTGTAAACATAGCCTAACTCTGTAGCACATTATTAGCTTTATAGAGCACTACTGAGCAGTGTATGCTGTGAGTACCAAGGTACTGCTGTAATACTTATTAGAGCTTTCAGCAGCCTCTCTTCTGACTCCTTTTTTTGCAGCTTTCTTACCCGTTCCCCTACCTGCGATCTTTATGGGCAGCTGTAATGTGATTCAATGAGCTGATCAGCCTGGAGATGGTAGATGCAGTAGATTTATGAATCCTTACATTTAAAAGGAAGGGAGGTGGCTGAGTGGAAAGGAGCCTGCTAAGGGGCCGTTTACACAGCATAGAGCAAATACCCGTCTGATTATCCGACCGGTATTTGCTCTGTTTTGGGGCAATGTACACGGCTGTAGGAGGATGGCTTTTCTCCGCAGTTTGCGGATCTAACCTTCCCCCTTCGCATTGACCTGTTAATGTTCTGGACGGACGAATGAACATGCTCGATGTTTCTCGGACCGCCGGTGGTCTAAAGAACCGACCAGTGGAAAATCCGTGCAGTGGGGACTGCTACACGGATTTTCCATAGCGGTCCATGATAAAGTTTGACAGCCGGTTTACAGACGGCTTTCAAAACCTAAAACCGTCTGTAAAACCGGCTGAAAAACCAGACTTTAACTCCCCATAGAAATAAATGTCCTAGCCTGTGTACTTTAGGCCTCTCATTGTTGATGACGGCATAGGTCTCAGAAGTGGAGAAAGAGGCACTTTATCTAGTAAGGAATAGTATTAATTTCTTATATGCTCTTGTACCATTTAAATGATAAAGACTCGGCAATTTAAAGTTGTGCTGCTGACGGTCATCCACCCTAATAAGTTTACAGGACTGAGTAGTGTTAGGGGATGTACACACGGCGTGTTGGGTCTGTTTTTGGATCCGTTTTTAGATGCGTCTTTGGATCCGTGTTTTGGACCCTAAACAGACCCAAAGACGCATCTAACAATGTGCAGTGTGATTTACATTGCTTTCAATTGTCCTGTCAATTCTTGATCCGAAAGACGCAGCAGACGCCCTATTTAAAACTACAGGTTGCGTTTCTGCTGCAGCAAAAACGCATCCAAACATGCACTTGGTTGTTGGATGCGTGTCAGGTGTGATTTACGCTGCGCTTGTGGATCCAACATCCGTGTGAACATACCCTAAAGATTCCTTGCCTTCTCCTAGTGATTCCATCAGTAGGCTCTTGGCATGTTGTAGTGAAGGCTGCCTCTAAACAGATTTGGACAAATTTATGTCATTACACAAGTTTTCTGACTTAATTTAATTGAAAAAAATGTCATTTAGTACAAACACCATATTTACCAGGCGCCTTTGTATTTTGTTACGACACCTACCACATTGTCATATGTAGGAAATAAGCTGACCTTGTCTTTTATTGCATGCCAATGATTTACAACTTTTCACAGCCGGGCATAACTGACAACGTGCTCCATAGATCTGTGCTGTGCAATGGTGACTCGTGATTACATACTGACATCATAAAGCTGCAGGACATGTAAAATAAACGTGTGACTAAATAATGTACAATAAAACAGCGTTCTATGGCGCTGAGTAGACTGGGCAGCCGCAGATATGTGACCAGCTGGTAAATCCCCGTCACCTGATAGCGCTGAGCTTTTTCCTGCTACCTTGTCTGCATGTAATGATCTGTAGGTGTCTACTGAATGGAGCCCCCCCCCCTGCTGGTAACTCATATATTGACGACTAAATTGCTTACAGAGACAGAGAGGAGGAAATACATGATATAGAGCCAGCTACAGGGAAGACAGATTGGATCCAGTGAAGAAGATGAATAGAGAGAACATTGGATCTCTTCTGAGCTATAGCATATTTCTGTTCATTTGCAAGCTATGCTGTTCAGCTTTCCCAGACTCCTGAATGTCACACCTGCCCTATTCTGCAATCACATGTGAGCAGCAATGTATAAGGCAGTGATTCTGCTGATGGCGCCCTTTGCTGACATCACCGGAGGAAATTTCTCAATCAGCGAAGCCTCCTGTCTTCTGGATGCCGCCATTATTGTAGCGCAGAGGGACATGGTAAATGTTGTGCTATATAGATTGATGGACTATGAACTATATCAGTTTCAGATGCGCTACTAAAAGGGGTCGTCTGAACCAGACTCGCCATTAAAGTGAATTTCTACCTTTTAACAGCATGGGAGGAATTCATTACAACTGGCGGTTTATATACCTTAATGCAAACAGCGCAGTAAGACCCAGCAAATAGGTTTTATGGTATAAGGCTCTTGATCCATTTGATGCATCTTTTTACATTCTGGCTATGAGCTTGCATAGATTTTTGCTATCATTCAATCTATCCAATGTCTTGGGTTGTAGGAGGCCATGTCCTCTCCCATTGAGTCCTGCGACAGTGGCGTAAGGGAATGTCCACGCGACAAATAACATTTACTTGTCGGATTCTGCCATTGAAATCCGCATCAGAATACATGTTTTTCAATGAGATTTTACACAATTTTACATCTGGATTTAGGGTGTTTTTCGTTTACTTATGGGTTACAGTCAGAAACCCGTCACATTCATTTCTATGTGGTTTTGGATGCGGATCCACGGTATAAACCACAGACAAATGTTTTGGACGCGTTTTACACAAGGTTTTTAGCCGTCCGCATTCACATCAATAGTAAATTTCTACACGTTCTCCAACAAACGAATTAACTTGTTTTAGGGGGTTTTTTTTACAGTGAAAAACTGACCACTGAAAGTCTGCGATATAGAAACTACAATATGTATTTTCTATTGATGTCAATGGGAACGGTTTACTTTCAGTTTCAGACGAGTATTTCAATCCACGTGGAATCCGACTTGAAAAACTCGTTGTGTAGACCTATCCTTAAAGGGGTTTTGCCATGATCTTATTTCATATCTCCTGCATCCAGCCCTTCAGCTCTGTGTGCTCAGAACGGGGCGTGTGTAATTTTGTTTGAATTGCCTATCATGTGACCCGGCAGGATGATATCACCATGCCGTTCCTCTCTCTAGTCAAAAATGGCCTGTTTATGTAAAGCATTGTGAGTAGCTGAGAGGTCACGTGTTTGCCGCCAGGCACAAGGGTCCTAGGTTAAATCGCTGCAGGAACCAACCTGTGTTTTTTTTTTTCTTTTATCAATGCACAGACCTGATTGAGGTTTCTTTTTAATTTATTTGCACTTTTTTAAACTAATACTAAGAAGGACAGAGGACTGGAGTAGAATGACAGCACCTGGGGTTTGAACACTCAGTGCTGCCTGAGAGGAAAGGTGATGTCTGAGCATGTGCGACCAAGACTGAGAAGCTCTCAGCCCTGGTCGTATCCCCTGGAGATGAGCTGTAAACAATGGATCACTAAAGGAGCAGTTAAAACAAAAACGGTTCAGAATTTGTAATAATGCATGGTAAAAATGTTTATTTCATTTGCAAGCTTCGCACGTCAATTTTACTAAGTGACAAAACCCCTTTAAACTGCCAAAAAGTTGATAATATGTGCCCGTGAGGCTTGCAAATGTTTGGAATTTTTATACCCCAGAAAAATGTATTATCCATTGTATATATCTGGACTGTCCTGCCCAAATCGGGATGGTTGGGAGGTATATATTAACCCTGTACAAGCAGCTATGTCCTCGGCTCCCCTGGGCACATTTGGTATCTCCCACAGAAGGAATTTTACCAGATTGTAATCTCTGTCTGACAAAATTAAAGCAAGGGGCCGACACAGGACAAATACCAGTTGGTTTAATTGACCGGTATTTGTCCTGTTTTCAGGCCATGCAGACGGCCGCCGGGAGTCGGCTTTTCTCGGCGATTTGCGGAGAAAAGCCCTCCCCCTTCACATAGACATGTTCACATTCCACCCGAAAACTGGACAGAAGAATGAACATGTTCTATGTTTTTCAGACCGCCGGCAGTCTCAAAAATCGCCAGGCGGAAACCCCGTACAGTGGGGACCGCTGCACAGATTTTCAATTAGGGTCCGGGGGTTTGGGAAAGTTTTTCGGGGCCGGGGTTTTCAAAATGAGAACGGCTGAAAAGGGGTTTGCCGTGGGGAAAAAAGGCCAAGATTCCATCTCGTAATATTGAGGGAAATCATCTGATTTGCTAATGACATGTATTAGAAAAAAGTCTTATAACTGTATCTACTCTAAAGTTTTGTGTGGTGGTGATGGGTACTTTTTATGCCTTTCATCCATTTAGCAGTGCTGGAGGGGTCACCTGCTACCTCAAAGTCAGAATTGTAGCAGTACTATGAAACCAAAAAAGGGTTACTTCTGAAAATAACGGGGCCAAAATGTTTTTGTGAAAGTATTTAAAATTTGCACTAAAATACTGAAGATGTCAGTGCGGAATAAGCATGATTGGTGAACCCTCATCTCGGAGGTTCTTTATCGGCAATGATAGGGAAAGACTGTTTATGAATAAATTGTCATTAATGGAAATGCATTATAACAATAATGTGCTCTACAAGCATGAAGCTGTAAGAAGCGCATACATAATACATGAACAGGTCATGCGGATGCATTATTTTAATCCTTCTTTTATTAAATCATTTGTACAATTTCACATTTAAGGGGGAAAAAAATTTTGTTTTAAAAGTGTTAAATTGGAAAAAAAGAGCCCCTCATTTGGTAAACCCTTAGTATAGCACCCCCAAACTAAGCTTCACTGAAAACCCACCCGGGGCCGGGCAATGTAGGTGGTCAAGTTATCAAATCTCTGGGATTAAAGCGTGTACGGAAAATAAGATTACTAAATGGAACCTGTTGGCCGTAATCCAGCTGTTGTCTCATCAGTCCTGAGCAGCAGTGCACAAGTGTTGGGACACCACATTATATAACCTCTGGCCGCCATTGTTGTAGCTTCAGACTGGGATCAGGACCCTTTGTACAAATTTTTTTTTTTTTTTTTTAAGTGGCTCTAATGGATTAGAAAAAATTTTTGCTTTTCCAAAAAAACACTGCATTTTTCCATGGGTAATTGTTGATTTCCATGTTCACAGGCCCTTATTTTGGGACGGATTTAGCCCATAATTTTCGCCCTACTGGTGAAATAGGGCAAATCCGTCGCATATTAAGTAATCAAAGTTCTATAGAGAAATTTTGGTTCCTTTTTTTCCCCGTCGCGAAATTGGCGAAGCGGGGAGAAGTGACATGCACATTATCCCGGCGGGACAGCTCCGTGGATATGGTTGTCTATGGGACCCGGCGAGCTGCTGGGCCCCGGTTAAAGCGGCGGCGTAATTGCGGGCGAAATCCCTCCCCGAAATTACGCCGGCAATAAGCCATGGGACC
Organism: Phyllomedusa bahiana; assembly: GCA_025379985.1. NCBI lineage: Eukaryota > Metazoa > Chordata > Amphibia > Anura > Hylidae > Phyllomedusa > Phyllomedusa bahiana. The sequence goes on from JAODAL010039132.1 coordinate 31,546, forward strand.
CTAGTCTTAGGGTGCTTTCACACAGTGCAGTTTGGGTGAGTTTTTTTTGCTGAAAATGCACAGCTTAAAGGGGGTTTTGCCACAATGTAAAGTTGACGTGGGATCCCCAAAATGGGTATTTAATCACTTTTTCAAATATATGTGATTAAAAAAATTGCAGCCTGAGAGAGCTACAGGCTGCCTTACCTGCCCTTAGTTACTTAAAAGCTTGCATTAGATATGACCAGGCAGAGTGACAAGAGCTGCGGGCTTGCGCAGAGTACACTTCTTATCTGATGAGAGGGAGGGTGAAGAAGATTTCAAGGTGCTGTGGAGAAATATGTTGTGTTTTGTATACAGAATCCACTAGTTGTAGTGTGATTATCTGAGTAGATCCCTGCTTTATCTGATAATAGAGAACATGAAGAAGCTTTCAAGCTGCTGTGGAGTAAAGGTGTTGTCTTTTGTATACAGAATCCACTAGTTGTAGTTTTATTATTTGAGTGAACATTTCACACGATCCCTTATGCACGGCTCTGTGCTCTGGCTGTGTCTCTCTCTCTCTCAGCTCAGCATTGCTTTGTTTACATTTGCTTCTTAGCAGATAAGGCACGTCCTGGCAAAACCCCTTTAATTGCTATCCATTTTTGCAAACAAAAACGCACTGTGTGAAAGCACTCTTACTGCTAAATTCTATTAAAGTGAATGAAGCTGAGCTGCAGTACTTCACACAACCTGTGGACAGGAGTGGGGCTGTTTTTAAAAGGAAGCAATCATGTTTTTCTCATTCTGGACAACGCCTATAACTACTTTGCCAGTTGCCAATTGACTACAGTAGATCAGGTGTCGACATTTAACTCTTTTTTTGGAACGTTTGTGCAGAGTTTGTAGCTGCACGCTAATTCAGCAGCTGCCATGGTAGAGAACCAGCTGTCAGAGGCTGGCAAGCTCTCCAGTGAGAAGGCAGGGATGGCGCATTACAGTCTCTTCCTTCTTGATCTCTGTACCCAACTAGTTCAGTGAGCACCCTGTATACAGATCAGCAGTAAACCTTCTGGCTACCTGATTCCTGGGCCCAGTGGTTATATGATTACCAGGGTTTGTTAACTGCAGATGCTACTGGGTCTTATTCAGATCAGGCTCTACAGTCAGTACTAAGGGCTGTATTATCCCCATAACTGGGGCTAGTATATCAGCCATTGGGTTAAAAAGTTAATTTAGCAAAAAAGTGTGTTTGACCTTTGGGGGAAATATTTTCAAATACACACACAAAAAAAAATAAAACACCCCAAACCACATGTTTTAGCCCCATCTCCATGACTCTAAAACGATGTAGTATCTATATTAAAACATCCGTAATGGAAAAGTTACACAACTACAAAATGTATTTTAGTGCCATATTTTCCCTGATATTATAAAAAAAAATCTAATGTAAAAATTACTGAAAATAAAGCCTTTAAATGTCACAATAAAAGGTGAAAAAAATTAGTGTAATAAGCGAGTACGAGAAAGCATGAAAAGGAGAGCAAATTACCCTGTAGGAAATTGGTTACGGGAAAAATGTCTTAGATGTAATATTTTTGTTTTTGCAGCGTTTGCTCTTTGTGGGGGGTTGTGTGAGGCCCCCAATTTTTTAAAAGTCCTTTTGTGAATTGGGGGCTTTCCCCAGTGCACAGGTGGTTTTTTGTTTACAGTTAAAAGGAAGGGGGAGGCATGGCCGAAAATCTTCCCATATACGTTGATCTAAAGCTTCTCCCCCAAAACTTTACAAAAAATGAACAATGGTTCTTACTATAAATTTTTGATCAAAACGTATTGCCCACTTGCCACTTCATGGGGACCTGTAAAAATGGGTCCCTCACTAAACGGGGGCAGCACTGCATGGGGCCCCACCGCACAAAAGCCAACAGATGAGGGGGACAGCCCAGTGGCCAACAGCCTCATGTGCAGACTACCCCCTACCTCTTAACTTTTTTTCTTTAGGCAAAGGGCCCCCTAATATCCTATTGATACAATGGGTGACATTTATGTATGGCGCTGCGCCAGTAGTCCTTTCAGCCAAAAACTGGTGCAGCCCTGTGCTCTCAATGTATGAGCAGGCACACTCCAAAATTAGGCGCATTATATAGCGCCAGCAGCACTTTGTAATGCTCCTAAGATCGGGGGCGTGCTGGAGGCGTGTCGCACTACAGCCATATGATTCCACACATTTATAGCTTTAGTACGGCAAAACCAGGCGCATTACTGCTGGAACAGGTAGACCAAAGTGGTTTACCTGAGTCTGAATTGTCGCTTTAGAAAACTCTAAATCTGTGACCCACAGTAGAACAGGTTCATAGATTCAGGCGCATAGTACACTACAAATGAGTGAAAAAAATGGTGCTTGGGCGCCAAAAATCATACATGTCGCCCAAAGTACCTAATGCACCCTCAAATCCCTGATCTGCTTTTGATGAGAATTGTGAAAGGTATATTACATAAACTTCCAATAATGTATGATAAACCTGTGCATAGGGTCCTCGCCATCCCCAAATATCCTGGCTGCTCAAGATGAAGCTGGCTTACACTCACCGGCCACTTTATTAGGTACACCTGTCCAACTGCTCGTTAACACTTAATTTCTAATCAGCCAATCACATGGCGGCAACTCAGTGCATTTAGGCATGTAGACATGGTCAAGACAATCTCCTGCAGTTCAAACCGAGCATCAGTATGGGGAAGAAAGGTGATTTGAGTGCCTTTGAACGTGGCATGGTTGTTGGTGCCAGAAGGGCTGGTCTGAGTATTTCAGAAACTGCTGATCTCCTGGGATTTTCACGCACAACCATCTCTAGGTTTACAGAGAATGGTCCGTAAAAGAAAAAACATCCAGTGAGCGGCAGTCCTGTGGGCGGAAATGCCTTGTTGATGCCAGAGGTCAAAGGAGAATGGGCAGACTGGTTCGAGCTGATAGAAAGGCAACAGTGACTCAAATAGCCACCCGTTACAACCAAGGTAGGCAGAAGAGCATCTCTGAACGCACAGTACGGCGAACTTTGAGGCAGATGGGCTACAGCAGCAGAAGACCACACCGGGTGCCACTCCTTTCAGCTAATAACAGGAAACTGAGGCTCCAATTTGCCCAAGCTCATCGAAATTGGACAGTAGAAGATTGGAAAAACGTTGCCTGGTCTGATGAGTCTCGATTTCTGCTGCGACATTCGGATGGTAGGGTCAGAATTTAGCGTCAACAACATGAAAGCATGGATCCATCCTGCCTTGTATCAACGGTTCAGGCTGGTGGTGGTGGTTGTCATGGTGTGGGGAATATTTTCTTGGCACTCTTTGGGCCCTTGGTACCAATTGAGCATCGTTGCAACGCCACAGCCTACTGAGTATTGTTTGCTGACCATGTCCATCCCTTTATGACCACAATGTACCCAACATCTGATGGCTACTTTCAGCAGGATAATGTGCCATGTCATAAAGCTGGAATCCTCTCAGACTGGTTTCTTGAACATGACAATGAGTTCACTGTACTCAAATGGCCTCCACAGTCACCAGATCTCAATCCAGGGGGTCCAACCTGTTAATAGCATGGTGTACCTAATAAAGTGGCCGGTGAGTGTATAAGGGCATTTTAAATGGTACACCTTGGCAGAATGTGACCCTCTAAACTCTCTTTCCTGAATAAGGAGGTTTACCCATTGGCCCAGGAACATTTTTTATTAGCTTTGTAGTCTATGTACTCCTCACATACATTGATTTATGCAGCTAGCTTATGGTACTCCCCCCCCCCCCACCCCCCGGACCTTCCCGCATATTACATATTGATCCTACTTCTCTATAGTAAACACTTTGTACCAGAATTCCTCTCGGGATAATGCACATAATTGGTTGCTTCTCTGTGGATTGACGTTGTGTTATGGATTTTGTAAGTCTCTTTTACTTGTTCAGGTGATTTATTCGTATCTTTGGGTAGATTTACTGTACAGTATTTGTAGAATCCTTGTTGCTGGTCATCAAGCAGTGATTCTTGGCCGGAGAAAATTGCTGCAGGATTCTAATAAAGCGCGGTAAAAAACGTCACTGGTGTGAGAATGTTATAGTTTGCTGTTTGCCTTTTAGGAATTTTATAATTTGACCTCTCCTATTGGCCATTAAGTAAACTTCCAAGACACTCAGAACAATGGCCGCTTTCACACGTTGCTGGTAACAAACAGTACTGTGCAAATGTTTTAGGCAGGTGTGGAATAGTAAGGCTATGTCTACTTAGCACCGTGTTCTCGTTGGATTTTCGGCAGATTCAGTATTTAGAATCCGCAGAAAATTGACGGTGCATAGTGCTCCATAGACAGCAATAAAATATCTGTGCTGTAGTCTACACAGCACAGATTTTTTAAAATCAGTTTTAAAAAACCGACAGATTCCAGTGGATTTTAAAACATGTTGCATATTCCGCAGGGTTGTCGTCGGATTCCCATACATTCAATGTACGGGGCTGGTGCCAATTCCGAGAATGGACCACAAATCTGCGCTACAATCCGAGGTCCCGCCTTGGTCCTGCAATGTTAAAATGCTGTCGGATTTTGGACGCCATTTTAACATTGCTGAATAGACATAAGAATGCTTATAAAAATAAAAATGTTTATTTTTATCAATTAACAAAACGCAAAGTGATTAAACGAAAAAAAAACCTAAATCCTATCAATATCTGGTGTGACCACCCTTTGCCTTGCACGCAGATTTTGAAGGAACTCAGTAGGGAGGTTGTTCCAAACATCTTGGAAAAGAAACCACAGATCTTCTGTGGTTGTAGTTGCTCATATCCTTCTGTCTCTTCTTGTAATCTCAGACAGGCTCCATGATGTTAAGGTCAGGGCATCACTATCAGGACTCACCAAATACTGATCTTATTTTGATATCTCTTTTGTTGATTCACTTTGCATTTTGTTAATTGATAAAAATAAACTCTAACACCTTTATTTTTTTTAAAGCTTTCTTATTTTGCAGCATTTATTCCACACCGGCCTAAAACTTTAGCATAGTACTGTATACAGGCAGTCCCCGGGTTACAAACGGGATAGGGACTGTAGGTTTGTTCTTAAGTTGAATTTGTATGTAAGTCGAAACAGGTATATTTATTAAATGTAATTCCAGCAAAAAAATAAAAAAAAATAGTTTTGGATAGTGCAGGGAACAGTTTTTACATTTGTTTTACTGTCTGTGCCCTTTTTTTAGAAGATTTCACCTAACGTTCTGTATCTCATGTGCAGCTGTGGCATGCTGGCACTTGGTTATCATGGGGCGTGACTCCGTGTTGAATGTCAGTCACGCCCCATAAGTCTACGTTTGTATCTAGGGGATGTATGTAAGTCGGGGACTGCCTGTACACAGTGAAGTCACATTATTATAACCACCTCCTACTTTAAATGTCAGCAGCACCTCAGTCAGCAAGGAAGTCACGTGTTATGAGCTGGTTTGGTGGGTATAAAAGGTGAGCGATAGGCTGTTTGTGCACATACCCCTCGTTGCTGTTATGGATAAAAGGGATGACTTACAAAAAGGGATGATTCTTGGTTTTTGGACCTAGGGTGGCAGTATTGCAGAAACTGAGCAGTTTGCGAACTGTCAATGTGCTGCTGTGGTAAAAGTGTACCGTGAGTTGGCAAATGACAGCATTGTGAGTGAACAGGGTGGAAACTGCGGGGCACCACGTGTCATTGAGGTGGGAGGTTAACATTGGCTACAAAAGTGTGTGAGGGCGGATCAACACGCTATGGTGAAGCATCGCACCGCATGAACCATGAGGGTACCAGACATGAGTCTAAGGGCATGTCTCCACGGCACGGGTTTGCGGACGGTTTTTCAGACGGTTTGCAGTTCTGCGGACCGTCTAAAAAACCGGCCGCAAACGAGCACAACAGGCTCCTATGGAAAACCCGTGCAACAGACCCCACTGCATGTGTTTTAAACCCGGCGGTTTTTCAAACTGCCGGCCGCCCGAAAAACATTGAACATGCACATTCTCCCGTTCGTTTTTCTGACGGAATATGTGCAAGTGAATGTGAAGGGGGATGGCTCTTTTCCGCCCCTCCCTGCGGCTATGGGGACGGCACTAAACAGGACAAATACCGGTTGGATAAACCGACCGGTATTTGTCCTCTGCTGTGGGGACGTGCCCTAGAACAGTTCTGCAAACCCTACTGCGTATGGGGCTTTGGATGTCACTGCACCTCTGCTAACAAAGTTGCATCAGCAGAAAAGGCTTCAATTTTCAAAGCAGTATCAGAATTGGACCTCTGCTAATTGGCAATAGTTGCCTTCTTAGATGAGTCAAGTTTAATGCTTCATTGGCGAATTAGTGGAGAAATAGAATAACACCCTGCAACCATTGCTAGAAGAACACAAGTTCTGCTCTGGGAAATGTTTTTGGGGCATTCTTGGGCCACTAACCCATATGGAAGGCACTCTCAATCGATTTGGTTGGGAATCCATCCTTGTAGATCACAAACACCTAAATATGCTGATTATAATCCCTGGAGTGGACGGGATCTTCCAGCAAGACAATGCAACGTCACATGACTACAAATGTCCAACATTGGTTAGAAGAGCATGACCAAAACTTCCACATACTATCCCAGGCCACTAATTTTCCAGACTTAAAGGGGTTTTCTCGCTACAAAGAATAGCTTTCAAATTGTAGAGAACACAAAATAAAGACATTTTCCAAATATATTGCTTTGTTCATCTGTTTTTGTTAAGGAGATACAAGAGAATTAATCACCTCCCTGGCTATTTCAGTTCCCTCATAACCGAACCTGTAAACATCTCTCCCCCGAGTTTGT